>PVIJ01004459.1:0-117368 GCA_004024925.1 Scalopus aquaticus
CCCTCCCCCCCCCCCCACTGAGTGTCTCTCTCCCACCCGGCCTCCCTATAGTCCTGTTATAAGTGAAACCATTCGATATTTTTCTCTTTCTTTCTGGCTTATTTCAATGAGTATGATCCCCTCTAATTCCACCCATGTCGCTGCAAATTGCATGTGTTTATCTTCTTTCCATGCTGAATAGTATTCCATTGTGTATATGTACCACATCTTCTTGATCCAATCATCTATTTTTGGACATCTGGGTTGCTTCCATCCCTTTGCTATTGTGAACAGTGCCGCAATGAACATACGGGTGCATGTATCCTTTCGGATTAGTGTTATTGTGTCCTTTGGGTAAGTTCCCAAAAGTGGGATTGCTGGGTCGTATGGAAGCTCCATGTTTAGCAGTCTGAGGAATCGCCATACAGCTTTCCATAGTGGTTGGACCAGTTCACATTCAGCAGGGAACATTTTAAAACAACTTACCTTTATGCTTCCAAAATGTTATGTGTGACAAAACAAACAAACAAGAAGATGGGGTATTCTAGATTTTACAAGGTCAAACAAACATAACCAAATGTAATGTGTGCAACTCAGGTGGACCCTAGATCAAACAACAAAAGATATCTGCATCCCCCAGTATACCTGCTAGAAATCCTGAACGGTACTCACAGTAGCCTGCACAGGATGGAAAAGGCCCCCCTCGAGGGATGGATCCCCAGCTCAGAACTCCACACAGACCACTCAGATGAAGGGAAAAACTGGGAGAGTTGTTTATTCCCAAAAATACTTCGATAACTGAGATATAGAAATCCAGGAGTTTCCTTAACCTCCCAAGGATCAGCACAGCTGCAGAGGCTGAGGAGGACAGCTGTGCCTCTCAGGGGTGCTCTTGCAGCATCGACAGGCCGTTTACCCAACACCTGTCGATCCTGTCACAAGCCTGGGAAGCCCCAAGGAATGCTCCTGGGAGGTGGCAGCTGCCTCCAGACACGCAGCAAAACTCAGCCCTGCTGCACTGAGTAATGGAAATGTTATAAATGCACAAAATAATGAATGTGAGGTGAGAACATGTAGGTGAGGCACAGCGAGACTAGGGAACACACTAGGGGGCAGTAGAGGACAATGGTTAAGGCACCAGCCTCGAGTCAGGCAGTGAGGTGCGGTCCGGGCCTCCCACCTGGTAGACAGGGGACCCAGGCTAGCCACAAGCTTTCCGAGCTTTGCTTTCCTCGTCTGGAAAGTGGAAATGAGAATGGTGGTTTGTTGTCTACAAAGCACGCACCTGGCTTAATGTAATAGCCAATTACCACTAGCTGCTGCTACTGGCGGCCACTGAAACACTATTACTCAGAGGAAAACCAGAGGGGGCGGCAGCCTCTGCACATGCACGCGCGGGTGGGCGGCAGCGGAGCAAACCAGTCACCCGCACAGTGAAACTTACTAAGCAAAGCCTGGAAAATGCCGCTCACGCAGGTGAGCTGAGGAATGAATGACGCTGCGAACGTGAGGGCGCCGGCCACCCGCCCACATCCGGCAGGGCTAGTTTGTTTACTTCCTTTCACCAGGTTTAACTCAGGCTCCAACACATGCAGTATAAAATCCACCTTCTTCGCCCTTTCGGGGTGTACGGTTGGTGGCGTTAGGTGCCCCGGCAGTGTGGTGTGCCCCTCAACCCTCCGCCCACAGGGCATTTTTTTTCACTTATAAAACCAAGACTGCACCCATTAAACCCAGCCCTCCCTCCGCCTCCTCCAGGCCTGACACCCCCATTCTGCTTTCTGTGTAAGTGGACTCAGCACTCGCCCTTTGGTGACTGACTTATTTCACTTATCAGTGTCCCCAACTTTCATCGCCGTGGCAGCCGATGTCCCAACTCCTGCCTTTTTACAGGGGAACAAAGCCCTTGCATGGATACCCCCTATTTTGTGTGCCCATTCATCCTGTAATGGACACTCGTGACCCTTGTTGAGGTCCTTCCGATGACCTAAGCAGAGGACCACAAGAATGTTCCTGAGGAGGTTTAGGGACCAGGGAGGCCAGGACTGACCCGGGGAGGGGAGAAGCCTCCGAAAGGGCAGATGGCCTAGCAGAGCAAGTGGTCACAGGGGGGGAGGGTGCGCCGGGGCACAGACTGGCACGTGTGCACGGTCCCTCGATGTCAGTTGTGCACGGGGGCTCCCCCGGACCCACATACCTCTCAGCTCACACCCAGGCTTCCCTGCGTGGCCTCATGAGGCTGGGCTGAGACACCGGCTGCAGCCCAGTGTGTTGGGTACTGCTGGAGGAGCAGGCCTGAGGAGGAGGAGGGACTGGAGGCCTCCTCTCTGCTCTGCTCCCGGTCCCCAGCAGGGATTCCTCACCAGCCGGCAGTGCCTTCCTGGCTCAGCAGCTGCAGGCCGTTTCTAACACCTGCAGAGCTGGTGCCATTGTCCCCCCTCCAGCGCCAGCCCACCAGCACACCCCATGAAGCTTGGGCCTGCTCCCCCTGGCCCTGTTCTCTAAGCTTGACGTTTTAATCACCCCACCATCTTCCCCTTTGTCTGCCCAGCCTGAGAGGTGGTAGCTGCTTCCTCTGCGATAGCTGGGCCTTTCTAACTTTAATGGAGTTATTCTTTATTTTCAGTTCTCTCCGTTCAGGTTATTGCTGCGATTTTATGTTTGTTGACTGATTCTAAGGGAGACAGCCTCCAACCCTGACATCAAATCTTTAGTGTCTTCAGTGTCTCAGGCCTGGTGAGAGGATGACCTAACCTCCAGCACATTAAAGCCATTATATAAGTTCACAAGCAATTCATGTAATATATATTTTTTAATTTCCTCTGTGCAACTTAATGCCAAATAATTGTGAAGAATGTTCTTTGCCAAAGTACCACACGAAGGTGATGGAGTTGGAACAGGCAAGTCCTGGGTGTGAAAGCTTTAATTCATCTACCTCATTTCTTTTTCATTTTCTGCAAGGCAGAGCCCCTATTTTCCTGTTTCATGGTGCCAAGGTTTTCCTAGACCTTGCCTTGAAGCACTGTGGGAGCAGCTGCACAGTCAAGATGCTTTATGATTTTTTTTAGCCCTCTTTTTGTGTATGTGCTATTAGCAAAGGATGAGATATTGTCTGATGGTCTCATAAGGAAGGACCCTCACCTCTGGGTGCAGAAGCCCTTCTCCCTGAGTGGGGTAGTGGATCAAGACTGCCATCAAATTTGTCTCTCTGTTATTGCATTTGACTTGAGCATCTAAAACCAATTTTTCCCCCAGGTTGTGCTTTTCCTTCTGGAATTGTAAGTGAACACAAAACTGGTACCTGTTTACACTGTGAGTGAGATGAGTATTTTTACAGAGAACACATGGGAGGTGTTCTAAATTGTTAAGCTAATAATTCTGTGGGTGTTAAGGGCTAAAGGAGAAGCCCTGTAGGCTCACCAGCAATTCCAAAGAATGCAGAAACACTAAATGAAAGGGATGGATGTACCCCTGTGTGCATTACAGCACTATTTATGCAGCCAGGTTATGAAAACAACCTAAATGCCCAAGGACAAATGAGTGAATTAGGAAGATGTACTCTATATACACAATGGAATATTACTCAGCTATAAAAAAGATGAACTCTTGCTATTTGCAGCAACATGAATGGAACTGGAGGGGATGATGCTAGGTGAAGTGAGTGAGAAGGTAAATGTCAAATACTAGATGATTTCAAGCCTGTGTGGAATATAAACAACAAAGCAAAGGAAGAGACAGAACCAAAACAAAATAAACCCTTGAAATCTGATGGCAGAACTGAGGCACTGGAAAGCAAAGGGGGGAAGGCACTGAATGGACTTGCGGGAGGTCAACAGTAGATCATAACTGACTTAAAAAATGCCCTAATCTGTAGTATCTTGGTGTGCTGAACATTAATATAACCCTGAACATTTTTTATTAGCTCTCGTTTTGAAGATATTTCATATAATTCATTTTATATGTTTCACCGTGTAAATTTATCCAGGAGGACTGCAACAACATCCTAAATCAGCCTAGAATGATGTAATGTTGCATCGCATAGTGTCATACCATCACGCACACATCATCCAGAGTTGAATGCATCATTTTCTGATGCAATGCAATACTACTGCCAGGCGACTGCTCAAGTAAGCTGACGTCAGCAGTGCACTCTAGAAAGCCCTGTCGGAAAGGTTGAGCATTAAAAATATTTCAGACTTTGTGCGAAACAGTTGAAGCTACTTTTCCATAGAACTGTTATTATTTTATCCATTTAGCGTGGACAATTTCTGCTCTATTTGTGGGGAAGTGACATTTGCCAACCAGAAGAAAAGGATCACTTCTCAAGTGAAGACGCCTTACTTTGGATGCAAGGTTGGTGACCAAGACAAGCCTTGGGCCCCGCATCTATGCTGTGCTACATGTCCAACACAGCTTTCACAGTGGCTAAATGGCAAAAGACCATCAATGCCGTTTGCATTCCCCATGGTGTGGAGAGAGCCAAGCAACCACATCAAAGACTGTTACTTCTGCTTGGCTCCTCCTCTTTCTGGCGAAACAACGAAGCAAAAGAAGTCAAGAATAGTCTACCCAAACATTCCGTCTGCACTGAGATGACCGGTTCAACAACTTGCTGCAGGGTGATGTGAAACAAGCATGGAATGCTTTTCGCCTGGTGTCTACAAACTGTCTTGGGAATGTTAGGGCAGAAAACTACAAGGAACTAGTAGAAGACATGCTGATGCAGTATCAGAAACTTGGCTGCAATCTGTCTCTAATGATCCACTTCCTTCATTCCCATCTGGATTTCTTCCCTGAAAACTGTGGTATGGTTAGTGATGAACGTGGCGAATGTTTTCATAAAGATATCACATCAATGGAACAAAGATAACAGGGAAAATGGTCCCCTACAATGCTGGCTGACTACTGCTGGACACTGCCCAGAGATGCTCCTGAACAGCTGTACAAGGGACAAACAAAGAAATCTAAGAAGCAGTCTGTGACTTGATTTTTTATAGGTATTAGCCATAGGCCTATTACTACTGGCATGCATTTCATGATGTAAACATCCATTTATTGCGGATTACAAAAAACTAGAGCCAAAATTAGAATTTGACTGTCATATTCATGTTGAGCACATACAAATTGATAGGAAATGACTAATTTTATTTCAGTGATATGACTTCTGTAAAAATTTGTTGACTAGTGTTATAGGTGCTAGAGAATGGGTGTGAAACTAAACATATATAATGTTGTAAATGAATGTTACCTTAATAAGCATACTTTTTTAAAAAATCGGAGCTTTAAAAATGCAGAATCCTGGGCCTCCCCTCAGAATCTCAGGTAATGAAACTCTGGATGCTGCATTTAAACAGCATCTCAGTGGTTGTGTCAGTGCTAACGTCTGAACCAGCATCTTAGAGAATCTCTGCTCAGAGACATGTGGACTCCGGATTACTGTGGCATGGACCCAGGCCACCCTGTGGAACAACTCCTGGGTCACCATCGATATTGGGCTCCACTTACCATATTAATGGCACCCTCTGAAGCTGTGGGATGTGGGGTAGACATCACGCACATTCATCTGTCTCTACACACCCTCCTCTAACGGTGTTTTGATTGGATGATATATCCATCCAAGTCAACTTTAACAATTGGGAATTCTTCCCTCAAGTCCAGTGCTGTGGACTGAATCCCCCCCCCACCCCCCACCCCCCACCCAGGGCATTCTCTCAAAGAGCTTAAGAGCAGCTTAACTCTTCCAATGGGGCATCACTTCCACAGTTTCTACCACTCCCTATTGCCCCTGTCACTTAGGGGCTGTTACCATCATGGCTGAATTGTTGGTTTTTTATAGAAAAATAATAAGCAAACCAGGTCTCTGTACCTGGATCTCTAACAGAAGTGAGATGAAAAAGTGGACCTGTGTTTTTAAGAACTGGAGAGACCGCCTTCATTTGTTAGGTGGGAGAATATTACGATGCAATTAACATGCACATTGAGTTGGGGGGTGGGTGCTGAGTCCCAGCCTGTCCCTGGTGATGGCCCCTGTAGATACGGGATGGGCAGGCCAGTGAGACAGGCAGCAGGACAAACAGACAAAAGTTGGGTTCTGGAGGCAGAAGGAGGAAGGGGAGTAAGTCTTCTCTTCCCTTTGGGAACACCACAGGCTGCGCTGCTCCGCACCCCAGATACTCAGGATCTAGTGGAACTAAACCACAAGGTGCCTCCCTGGTTCCCTCATCAAATGGCACCATCACAGAGCTCTGCTCCCTCGCTTCTAATTAGCGCTTTCGGTACAAACTGTCTCTTCTCTGTTCTGGCACAAACAGACTTGATTTTGAGAACCGTTTTTGCCTTCTTGCCAGTGTTTAGCGTATAATTATGAAAATGATGATAACAATGATCATAGCAAGATTTTAACTTCAGGCAGGGCCTTTATGTTTTATAAAAAAATATATTAACTTATTTTATGTTCAGAAGACCCTTGGAGAGAGGTATTAGCATTACCATCATTCTTTGTTGACAGAGGAGGAAATTAGGTGCATGGAGTTAAGTACAGACCTACCTGAGGGTTTATACCTGTGAGAGCAGAGCTTGAGTTCAAAGCCAGGCCAGCCTCGGAGGCCTTTTCTATAACCCGCTACTACTCCTACTCCCCCAAAGATGTAGACCAGACCTCTGGGGTTACTCGACTCTTACAATATTTCAGGGTGCAATAAGAAACACAGAAGCCATAACTACCTATTTTAAAATGACCTTCACTTTTGTGTACATCACACATTTGTGTTCACAGCTTAAGATGATGGAGAACCTCCAACGTGTGGTGACGATATACAAATCACTTTTCCTAAATAGAAATGTTGATGAAGTTCCCTGGCCTGTGATGGACTGTTTGCTGGAATTTATATAAATGGCTGCAGGGGGAGTGCTGTGAGCTTGCTTGGGGCAATTTTTTAAATGTTATCTTTTATTTTAATAATTCAGGTGGATTGTTTTCCTTATCAATTCAGCTTTGGGGCTTATTGGAAGGTTGTGTTATAGTCTCTTTCCTTTAAAAGTTCTGGAGTAAGAGATAGAACTCTGTCAATGCCCATCGCAAATGTATCATGATCCATGACATTTTATGTGTAGATTCTCATATTACATTTAAACTTCGTGGTAGAAGAATAAAATGGAAAATTGGAGAGGATTAAAAAAAACACATAAAAATGATCAAAGGGTTGAAAATTTCAGAAATATTTAGTCTGGAGAAGAGAAATTGTTTGAAAAAACTACCTCCAAGACAAACAATAAATCAGGAGGATATTGACCAGATCTTCTAGCCCTCCAGTTGCTGGTTTGGTTGGAAGTTTTACAAAGAACAATAGCAAGGGGAAAAAACGGGGGCATGAGCCCCTGAGGTCAGGTTTATAGCCAACCGTGGGTGTGTTTTCATTGGAAGAACCTTAGCACAAAGGCAGTGGGCTGTTAAAGGAATAGCCAGATGGACATATGGCAGTAGGGACAATCCAAGGTGAAAGTCAGGATTCCACCCTCCCTGTGGGCCTTCCTTCCTCTTTGGAGTCAGGCTCATGCAGTGCTCACCTGAGTCCCAGTCTGTCCACCTGGCGCACTTTCACAGGATAAACCTTCCTTGGCCTGTACCTGAGGGAAGACTGCTATCAACCAGTTGGGAAGACCCAGGTTATTCTTTTGTGTCATTTTTTGGCCATTGGTGTTCATTGCTGAGTAATTGCCTTATAAATAAACATCAATAGCAGAAGCAGGTGTAAGCACATCAGAACAGTCACCTCACTTTAACATTTTAGCCAAGCCTAGTTTTTATACATGTATCATTGACACAATATAAAGGATATTTGGTCAAATTCCCTTCCCACAATATAAAGTCAAATTCCCTTCTCTATGAAGTTCTAGCAGTAGGCCTTCTGAGACTGTCCCAGAATGCAGTTTATCTCACAGTGGTTTTAGAAGCCCCTTATCCACACCTGGGGTGGGAGGTGGAGGAATGGAGGGGAGGGAAGGAGATCGGCTCTCTTGAAGTGGGTCTGGGACCTGTTGAAGTAGGAACGGCACAGTGACAAACATGCAGACAACTGCTATTTCCCAAGAGATGGGGACATGACACAGCACGCAGGGCCACGTGGGGGAAGTACCCGGTGGGTCGGGAGGCGTAAGTGGGGAGAGCATGACCCAGTCTCTGATTTCTGCCAGGAGGAGTGGGCAAGGAAGCAAGTTTGGGATTGGATAGTGTGAATAATTTTGCTGGGCTCTGAGCTAAAGAAGTGGCCTCTAGTTGTCTGGTACCGACCCTGTCCAGGGTATTAAAGGCAGGGGAGAACACTGGTCCAGCATCTGAGTGCTAAACATAGGAGGCCTTTGGCTAGTTGGCATAGGGAAGGCAGGTTCTTCCCTAGCTGTTCACTATCTCAGGGTAGTGAGGGGGCAGTCCCTCCGCACCCCTGGATGTCAAAGCTTATAGACACTAAACTACAACATGCGAAGAAGGAACTTCAACTGACCCTCCCAGAAAGAGCAGCTGTTGAGGATGGAAAAGATGAGCAAGGGTGATCATCTTACAACTGTGACAGGTTCTATGTGAGTGGCTTAAAAATACGTCTCTGGGGGTGCACAGTGGAGCCTGGGGGAGAATGGCATGGGAGCACCTAATCCTCTCCCCATACCTGGTCTCATGCATCTCCTCCAGACTGTTCCTGAGTTGCATCCTTTGTAATAAATTGAAGGCCCAGTGAGTTGTGTGAGCTGCTTGAGAGAATGAATGGAACCTGAGGAGAGCATTCTGGCCCCTCTGGTCTATAGCCAGTCAGTTGGAAGCACGGAAGTCCTCTGATCATGCCAGAACAGACTTCTGGCTAGCCTGCAAAGATATTTAGAACACTACATACTGCAAGAACCAAGCTAATGTTGCACCTCCTTAATATCTTTTATAGATAAGTGCGAAAGTTTCCCTGTGTTTCAAGAGGCAGGGATGACGTTTACAGAAAACTGGTGTTTTGTTCTGCACCCCACCTCAGGTGACAGCGTGTGTGCGTCTTCAGAACCTGGATCCAGGGCCCCCTCCTTTGTAGGTGATGAGAAACAGGCTGATGGATGAAATGTAATGAGGATCTCATATGTTAAAAGAAATCTCACATGCTGTTACATTTTACTACTTTTGTAGGAATTGTTCCAGCGTTCCATTATGAGCAAACTCATTTTACCTAAATAGGCAGTTGGAGATAAAATAATAAACAATGCATCTCCCTTGTTAAAGGACAAATGAAAGTCTTGGCTGAATCCAAAACCTCTTGAAATTAGGTTAAATACTTTTTTTGTCCCCACATCATTCTTAGCTCATTGACATTTTCTGTAAATGTGACTGATAAACTGCTTCATTTTCTTTCTTTTTTTTAAAGATTTATTTATTTTTGCATACAAGCTGGGGTGCAGGCCAGAGTGTGGGGCGGTGAGAAGGTTCACCAGAGACAGAGTGGGGAGCAGAACAGGCAGATCAACCGAAATCCACTGCTGAGGGGAGCAGCGGCCCAGGCAGGAGAGGTCTGCTGCGCCATGTGGGATTCTCCCTGGCCAGGCATCGAACTCCAGCCGCAGAGCAGCTGCGGACAGCTCCACAGCGCTAGCGCTTAACCTCTTGAGCCACCAGGGAGGCCCTAAACTGCTTCATTTTCAAGTGGACTGAGTATGAACCCATTATGAGTCTGCACTGTTAGATACAGTCATGTTTTTAAATAGTATCAAAATTGACAGTGTCATTCCAAACTAGCCTCTTGGCCCTAATCTTAGCTGCAACAGATAATGAACTGTGAAAATTTGGGCAAGAAAGTATCTCTTAAAAAGAGGTAAGTTTGTTGAAAAATTTCATGATAATATCAATATTATTGATATCATCAAAATGTCAATAATATAAAAAATAATACCAAAAGCATTTACTTGCAGTTCAGAGACCTCATTTATGTAATTTTGATACACAGTATTTCATCATCTTGACATCATTATTTAACTTTTCATGGATTGAAACAAAAATTGCACTTTAGTATTAAAGAATAAACTATTTGCCAGCAGTTTTCTTTGGAGTGCCATCTTACTTTCAGATGCAGGATAAGACAATCCAACCATTTTTCACTGTCATTGCAAAGATGACAAAGACATCTTTTAAATTTAAATGAAAAAAAAAAAACCCAATCTTTTAGTTGCAGCATTAATTTTCCTAATGGCATTGGTAGCACTAATTGATTTGTGAGTCTTTCACGAGGTCTTCTGGTGACAGAGATTGTCAATGAATAATTCACTGACTCTCTAACATGGCCTTGCCTACTCTTCAGTTGTTTACAAACCCTTGTTATCAGCTGGTGGCTGCTGCTTCTCTATCTGTAGCACAGTGACATTGGAAAAGAAAAAAGCCTTCTGTGAAGGAATTTGTAAGAGTTACAGATTTTGACAATTAGTATCCATTGTCTGTGCGTGTGAAAATAAATGTTCTGTTCCGTGATTTTATTCCCATGAATCTTGCACTTGTGATCAGCAAGGCCTCATTATCTTGGATTCACTTGCAACTGACATTTTTCTAACAGGAAGTCATTTTAGTCTATTTTCTACTCTGGATTTCTCATCACTCCTTCTACACACTCATTATTGTTCAACATTCAAATCATTTCAATTCCTCTCATAATAATCTCTTTTATAGCTGGCAAAATTATTTTTTCCTATATTGTTTAGATTATCACTGATTGCCATCCTTTGTGTTATTCTAATCCTTCACATTATGACCAAAAAAATTTCAAGAACAGTATTATGGTTTTCAAATTCGTCTTAAATCTTTGGTTTCTATCTTTGTCAACTCTTTTACAAAATATTCGCTTAATCTTGATGAGTTTATTTAAATTGAAATTTAGAATAGAAAATACTATGTTGTCAGTACAGTCTCAAATATTCCACTGAATATTCTCAACACTTTTCCTTAATATTTACATTATATATAGTATCTTAAATAAGGGCTAAATCTGTGCGCTTTGTGAACGATGCAGACCAGGAAGCGCTCACCACCTATGAATGTAAACCAAAGGGTGCACAGAGGCAGGGAACACAGCTGTGGTTTTTTGAATTGGCAAACAACTCTTGATTAACTTCCAAATAACAACCCAAACAGTATAATAGTTGCATTCCTGGAAAATTCAGCATGACTCAAAGCTCTGCAAAGCACACGTGTTTACAAATAGACTCTGTTTCAGAGTTCAGTAAATATAAACAGGCTTTCACCTACCTAACAATCATGAAGAAGGAGAGTCAGAAGTTGGTTAGGAAAGAGAATGACTTTATTTTTCTGGTAAAAGGCTTGTGTCTGGCATCACTAGGTCCCAAGTGATATCTCCAAATTCATTTTGACAACCAAAAATACCCTTACAAATTTCGAAAATGTTTCTTGCTCGGCAGACAGTAGACTTCTATTATGAGTACTATTGAATCATTGAAATAAAAAAAATTAATTAAAATTTTTAAAAATTATTGAATGTCTGAGAAACATCCAGATTTGTTTTCTAAAATTTCACTGATACATTATACTGAAAGTGCGTGTGACCCAAAATGAAGGATACTTTATCCCAAGATTGTCCATTAAGCCTATTCATTATCTACTCAGACCCTCAAAAGGTTGTTGAATGGAATCCCTGGGAATTTGCAAAGAAGCATCTTACCCAGAATGTGGAGCCAGATGTGGCCTATAAGCTTGAGATAGTATAGCTGCCGAGTATTCAGAATTTATCCTTTGGGAGTTTGTGATTCTTATTTTTGCTGTTGTTGGCCCCGTCTACTATTTAGTAATCTTTAGGAAATATTCTAGCTTATCTTGGCTCTAGGAAAGGAACATAGGCTACAGGCACGGGGAGTGCAGGAAAAAGTGCTTCTTGGGGATGTTTGGTGGGCAACCATGGCTTAGGACTCACCTCAAGATTTCCTTCCTGAAGTTCAAACTGTAGAGGTGCTGTTTCATTTTATTAGAGGATGACAATGTTTTCACACCAAGAGCCTCAAAATGGATTGGATATATTTTGTGCACACCTTCCCTATTCTCTAGGGACTCACCTTTCCTAGTAGAGACAGAAACACAGTAACTAAGACAAGTATTCTAACTTAGTTGTGGATAAAGTACCATTTGTTCATAGAGGAGGGGGTGGCTACTTAGGTTTATTCCAGGATGAATGAGCTGTTATTTTGGGAAATTAGCTCACCAGGTAGAGGTGAGTGGGTAACATCCACTCTATTATGTTATTAAAATACATAGATAGCTCTTTGTAGATTTTTGTGATCAGTCCCTTATCAGTTGTATTGTGTGCAAACATTTTTTCCCAGTCAGTAGGGTGTGTATTTGTTTTGTTTAATGTCTCTTTTGCTGTACAGAAGCTTTTTAGCTTGATGTAATCCCAGCTGTTTATCTTTTCCTTCACTATCTTTGCTTTGGGGGATGTGTCTAAAGATTTTACTGAGATGCAAGTCTTGTAGTGTTTTGCCCATATTTCCTTCCATATATTTTATGGTTTCAGGTCTTATATTCAGGTCTTTTATCCATTTTGAGTTAATTTTTGTGCAAGGTGTGAGGTCTAGCTTCTTTTTTTTGCAAGTAGAAGTCCAGTTTTCCCAGCACCATTTATTGAATAAACTGACCTTGTTCCATTGCATATTCTTTGATTCTTTGTCAAAGATTGGTTGTTCATAGATATGTGGATTTAACATTTTTCTGGGTTTTTTATTCTATTCCATTGGTCTGTTTTTGTTCCAGTACCATGCTGTTTTTATTATTATGGGTTTGCAGTATAGTTGGAAGTCAGGGAGTGTAATACATCCGTTTTCTTTCTTTTTAGTGAGGAGAGCTTTAGCTATTTGGGTTTTTTTTGTGGTTCCATATGAATTTCATCAATATTTTTTCTAGTTCTTTTGAAGAATGTCATTGAAATTTTTATCAGGATAGCATTGAATCTGTAAATTGCTTTTGGTAGGATGGCCATTTTGATAATGTTGATTCTTCCGATCCACGAGCAGGGAATGTCTTTCCATTTCTTTGTGTCCTCTTCTATTTCTTTTAACAGTGTCTTGTTTTCTTTGTATAAATCCTTCACCTCTTTTGTTAGGTTTATTCCCAGGTATTTGATTTTTTTGGTTTCAGTTATAAAGGGGATGGATTTCTTAATTTCTTCTTCTTCAGGTCAGGTGTTTGTCACACAACTCAACAAAAACAAAGTCAACAATCCAGTCAAAAAATGGGCAGAAGAGCTAAAAAGACACTTTTCCAAAGAGGAAATGCAAATGGCAAACAGGTATATGAAAAATGTTCAACATCACTTATAATCAGGGAAATGCAAATCAAAACCACAATGAGATACCATCTCACACCAGTAAGAATGGCAAACATTAAAAAAACAGGCAACAATAAATGTTGGCAAGGATGTGGAGAAAAAGGAACTCTCCTACACTGCTGGTGGGAATGCAAAATGGTCCAACCACTATGGAAAGCTATATGGTGGTTCCTCAAACTGCTAAGGAGCTTCCATACGACCCGGTAATACCACTTCTGGCAATCTACCCAAAGGACACAAAAACATTAATCCAAAAAGATACATGCACTCCTATGTTTATTGCAGCACTGTTCACAATAGCTAAGATATAGAAGCAAACCAGATACCCAAAAATGGATGACTGGATCTAGAAGATGTGGTACATATACACAATGGAATACTATTCAGCAATCGAAAAAGATAAACACATGCAATTCGCAGCAACATAGATGGAACTAGATGGGCTCATGCTCAGTGTAATAAGCCAGAAGGAAAAAGAAAAATTTCTAATGGTTTCACTTACAGCAGGAATATAGGGGAACCTAGTAAGAGACATTCAGAGGAGAGGGAGGCCTAGGGCTCAAAACAGGGGAGGAAAGAGCACAAGGGACTATGGTGACGGTTCACGGGTGAATTGGTGGTGGGGAACCTTCCCGGAATATACAATAATGTGAAAGATACAATTAATAATAAAAGGGGAAAAAAGTACATAGACAGCAGTGCTAGGTAGAAAACTATTCTTTAATGCATGTCCATGCATTGTTCTATATACATAATCATATTATTTCGGTTATAAATAAACGAAAAAGATGAATAATAAAAATGAAATTAAATTCTATAAATGTTACTCAAAATCTGCGTTGCGCATCTTCAAGTCACTTCTTACAGTGCTTGCGCCTGGTAGGAATTATGTTAGCATTTTTGACCAGTCACCTTGAAGGAAGGAACTTTGTTTCTTTGATTGTTGAAATCTACAATTACCCCTCATAAGTACCCTGAAAGTACCTTTTAAAGCATGCTGCACATAATTTTGTAACCTGTCCTTTTCATTTAGCCTTGTAGTCGGTCCATTTCCCCATAACATATGTTCTTCAACAACTTTTTAAACAACTGCGTAATATAAAATTATTCATGCTCGAACTCATTAAAACAAAACAACAAACGGTGATTTTGCTTTGGCAAAGTGTAATTTCATTGTGCAAAGTGAAAATAATTCAGTGGCTGGGGTTGGGAGGACACCAGGGCAGAATTTGAAAAGTAGGTTCCCTGCGGGGGTCCCATCACGCTGGGACCCCCGGCCACGCACGGCGAGGGCTGGGGTCTCAGGACCACGACGCTAGGTGCGTTCTGCGGGCACTCTGAGCGGGACCTGCCGGTGCGGGCTGCACACCGGAGCACGAGTCGGATCTCACGGCCACCGGCAACAGTCCGCTGATGCCCAGACTGCGCACGCGCGGAGGCGCCGGACGCCCCGTCCGGGGCGAGGTTAGAGGTCGCGCGGAAGTGGCCCGCGCCAGAGCTTGGTGGGACCCCGTGGGTCCCGCCGCTCCACGGGGTGTGAGGGCGTTAATGAGACCAGTGCGCGGCGCTCTGGAGTTACACCGCTCTCCAACGCCGTCCCGGAGCTTTGCTAAAACGCGCCCGCGGCCGTCGGAAAAGCCCGGACGGCGCAGGCCGCCCGCGGCGCACGCACTTCCTCCGCCCGCAGGAAGGGACGGCGCGGGCGGGGCGCCCCACGGGCTGCGCATGCGCCCTTCGCCGGCAGCCCCCGGAGTGCGAGCGGGCGAAACCGACACTGCGCCTGCGCGATCGCCGGCTCCCTCCACCTCCGCTTCCCCTCCCCCTGTCCCCCCGCGGGGGCTCCGGGTCCGGCGGGACCATGTTCACCAGCACCGGTTCCAGTGGGCTTTGTGAGTACTGGCCGCCGCCCTCCTGCCTGTCCCCTACATGCCACCCTGAGCACCTCCTTGAAGAGGCCGGGGGCAGAGGGGACCCTCGGGTTTGCAGGAGGTTTGGGGGCCGACCCTCGGTCCCTGCGCCCGAACCTTGGTGGCTCCTGCCAGTGGGGGTCAGCGGGCGCCACCCCCAACCTCAGGCTGGAGGCGCGAATGGGGACCGAGTTCCGTCATCAGTCCCTGGACCCCCCACCCCCGATGAGCTCCAGGGGCTCCTGGGGCTTGAGGGCCGGGGCGAGCCCCATCCCGGAGGCACGTGTACCCGGCGGAAAGGAGAGGCCGCCCAGGTGGAGGTGATGCTGGAGCCTGCCCCCCTTCGCTGTCACCTTGCTCCATTCATTTAGGTTACTGAGGGACCGAACTGGTCTCCCCCACATGCCATTCCCAACCTCTGTTTCCGGAGCTGACCCCTCAGTTTTGCTTAGATTTCTTTCTTTCTCAGTCTCCCTTAAAGTGTTTTAGACAAACAAAAACGGATTCAAGTACTTCAAAGTGGAAGGAAGTTCGAAAGTCGTTTTGGCAGGAAAGCTCAGACATGGCTACTGGATGTTGCTATGATATTTTCCTCGAATGTCAGCGGTGGTCAGCATAGTTAAAAGCTCTTAATTTTTCTCACTGAAATCGTTTGCTCGCCTTTTGGTTAGGTAGACTGCATGGAAACTAAACAGCCCTGAGGTTAGGCACCGATCCAGCCACAGTGAACTGTTGGAACAGTCATAATTTTCCAGTTGCTTGTCACGGTCTGTCTTTCACTTATCTATCCATGGGAAGTCAGTCTTGCCAGAGTACATAAGCAGTTGACATTTCCATCTATAAATGATCTGTTGTGCATGTTAGGGATCTTTTTCTAAGAAAATATGCCTTAATCTGAGCTGAGTTAGTATCAGAGCCACAGATACCATTTCAAATCATCCTCATTTCTCAGCTTTTGAAGTGGAACTTAGGACTTCATAGTTAATTTGATTTGTGGTGTCTTTCAAACATCGGCCTCAGAGAACATTACAGCTACTAGCTAATTAATCCTCCCCAAAACTACTCTTTGGGTAAAGAACATTATGACTCTTGATGAAGCTGACACTCAAGAAGGTGATGTGATTTTCCTGGGATCACACAGTGAGCCAGACCTTGGTAGATAAGAACTAATGGTGGAATTCTGTAATTTTAGTTGTTCTTTGAACACTTCTAGCTGGCTGAACACTTCTTCCTTGTTGACGTTAAAAAGTCAAGAGACATCTGTTACTGATTACTAACTGTATTGGCCACTATATTGGCAAAGCTTTTTCAGCTTTGTTACGGGATGACTCTGGGGAAGGTGTTATTTTATACCTACAGCACAGGGTGGCTGTGTTTTCTAGGAACGATACTGCTCCCTAGGCAGAGACCTGGGCCAGCTGTCTTGCCTGGTTTCCTAAGTAAGTGCTCATCTAACTCAAGGTCTGTGTGTCACTGGGTTGGGTTCTTCTGAGGCTCCCTCCTTGGTTTGCATATGTCCACCCTCTCCCTCTGTCCTTATGTGGTGTATCCCCTGTGTGTGCTCATCTTGATGTCCCTTCATCTTCATAGAAGGGCACCCGTCATACTGGAATAGGGCCCCCCTCCTGTGATGTCACTTCATCTGATAATTAAAAAGTTGATGGGCCTCAGAAGGCCATGTTTCCTGTGCTCTTTTAACAAACATTGTTAGTCACCTGCTGTGTGCCTGAAATTGCCTGAGAACCCTGAGCAAGTCTGGGTCCCTGTGTTTACAGTGCCACTGGTAGCATTTAGGCACGGTTTTTCCAGAACTGCTCTCTTGGCAAGTCTGGATATGAGCTCTTGTTTTGAAAGTTTTCTTTGCAAGGCTACCTGCTGAGAGGGAAGCAGTTTCCTTTCCATTAGGAGCTGTGCGGCTGTTTGGGAAGTCAGCTTCTGATCCTAGGTGTCCTGAGGAATGCATCTGTTTTCCCCTGCCTGCCCCCAGCGGGTAGGCAGTAACATTCTCTTTTCCAGAGAAATCTGTCCCCTCATAATGTCCTACCACTTGCATGTTTCCTATACTCTGGTATTAGTAGATAATGATGGGCTAAGGCTGCACTTGCTAGTTTCCCTCCCCCCCATTTACTCATTCATTCAGGTGGCTATTGAGAAGGCCTGTGAGTCTCAAATAGGTTAAACAATGACAGTGCAGAGAAGATAACAGAGATGGCAGAGACTGGGGTTAGAGGTTGTGATGGGCAACTGTGTTGGGGTTCATGGTCAGTGTATATATCTGGGAAGGTGACAGGTGAGCTAAGACCTTGCCAAAGTGAAGGGGCGGCCAGGTCAGAGTTGGTTGGGAAATGTGCAGAAAGGGAGCAGCAGTGTGAAGACTACCTCAGCCACAGCAGGGCGTGTTCCAGGCGCTGCAGAAAGCTGGTGCCACCAGGGCCATAAATCAAGGGAAGGGCATCTGTGACCGTGTGTTTGAAGTTGTATTAATGTGTGCTCAGTCACACATGATGACTGGGTATGCTTGGGAATTGTGTTCGCGACTTATTTTAGAGTCCTTGCTTATAGACCAGGACTATCACTCAGATGTGTGCTGAGTAATAGATGTGTCATTTGTTACATTCATCTATCTTTATTTTATTCAAAAAAATTTTTTTTAAAGATTTATTTATTTATACATACAAGCTGAGGTACAGGCCAGAGGTGTGGGGCAGTGAGAGGGCTCACCAGAGACAGAGTGGGGAGCAGAACAGGCAGATCGACTGAAATACACTGCTGAGAGGAACAGCGGGCAAGGCAGGAGAGGTCTGCTGCGCCATGTGGGAAGCTCCCCGGGCAGGCATCGAACTTGTGCCGCAGCTGCCGACAGCTCCACAGCGCTGTGCTTAACTCGTGCCACCGGGGAGGCCCCTATTTTATTTAAAATTTAAACAACAGCCCATTATAAGTTAAGTTTTAGATATTCGTTGTTGGGAATCCATATGTGTATCTGCTGCACTGAGGTCACCTCTACAAGTCCACGTCGTCTCTCCTTCACCGCACTTGGCCCCCTTTTCCTGATGAACCAGCCCACCTTCCTCTTCCCTTCTCGGGGACCGCTAGTCGGTTTTGTAATCCAAAAGTTTATTTTTGTATTTAGTTCCTCTGTTTTCTCTACATGCCCCATGGCAGTGCAGTTGTACGTTGCTTGTCTTGTCTGGCTTATTTTGCTAAGCATAATTCCCTCTAGCTCCAGCCACATCACCTTTATTAATAAGTATTCCCACTGTCCCCTTCATAGCATATCACTGTGTGCAGAGGACTCAGCCAGCCTTAATTGCATGTCTTAGGTACTCCAAGTGTAGTCCCCATCAGTCCTTTGCTGTGAGTTTTTGCAGAGAGGGGCTGGTGGGGGGAGGGCATAGTTGTTAAGGAAATCTTACCACTGTCAGTGATATTTGAGCTGATTTGGAAGGACTGAGAATGAGTTTGTCAGACAGAGAGGTCTGTGAGGGGCTGCCTGGGCAGGGGCTGGCAGAGGCAAGAGGTAATGAAAGAGAGCGTTGTGGGTGATGGCTGGAGTGAGCTATTCCTAAGCGGTCGGAGGCTAAGTCATTCAGAGGGCAGGGGAGGGACAAACCTTATAGGAGGAGCCTGGAAGGAGCTGGCGGAGTGGCCTGGGCACCTCCCCACCAGTAAGAAGGAAGGAATGAAGAGCAAAGACGAGAAGCAAGCGGGAGCAGGGGACGGGAGCACAGGCCCGGAATGCTTCGCCTCCAGGGGCATGGGAGCTTATGCCTGGTGGTGGGAGCTCTGTTTTCTAGATGTTTCCTGTGCCCTGGCGGCCAGAAGTCAACCCAGGGGCTTCCTGAATGTCCACATTCCTGGTCCCATGCCTGGACTGTCAGAATGGGAATGGCTGATGCGGGCATCTGAGGTCTGACTTTTTAGTCCCTGGGACTCGGCTGAACAGACGTAGATGGAGGCCTGAGGGCAGCCAGCAGGCGGGCCAGAGAGACCCAGAGGGTGGGAGCGGGAAGCGTGGACACGTCAGGAGGAGTCAGAAGCGGCTAGGCAGGCGGACTGTCAGTGAAGTCTTGGTTGTGGGGTGAAAGGGGCGTCGAAGGTGACTCCAGGCACACAGGTGGCGCACACAGAGGACCTCACCGTGGCGGGAGGAGTTCAGTGTCGGGCATGGTTAATGTCAGGGGGCTGGGAAGTCCCGTTGAAGACACCCAGGGGACGCCTGGAGCGAGGGCGCTGGACCGGCCATGGGTGGTTGGTGGGGAGGAGCTGATCCCTGGGCCTGAATGGGGACCCAGATGCAGCAGCGGGGCAGTTAGAAGGCCGGGCACGGAGCTCGAGGCAGTTCTAGTGTTTAAAGGCTCGAGAAAGGAGGTGGCAAAGTAGGCAGAGGCGGAGTCTTTAGGAGAAAGCTGTCTCCTCCCCTCTCCCCCGCAAAGTGCAAATCAAGCCTGTAGCTTCTTCCTACCTCTCCCCCAAGTGCTTGGCTGCCAGGCTCCTGATCCTCCATGTCTCCAGTTTGCAGTCCCTTTCTGGCATCTTCCATACCATTCTGGATCCCATAGTGTGTTCCAGCGTGGCATTCTCAGAAGCCTGGCACCCCATCCTGCTGTGCCCACCTCGCCGAGCCCCAGCCTTGCCGGAACCTGAGGGGTTCTCACCCCAGCCGAGTCCTTGGCAGGATTTTCAGTTCCATTTTTTGGGTGTGGTCATCTCCCTGTGCTCTTCCTCTCTTCCTCCGGGCCCTGAGTCTGTTCCACCTCAGTCTTATTCCAGAAAACCACACTTGAGCTGGGCACGCGCTCGCTGTAAGTTGCTTATACCCACACTTGAGCAGGAGACTTCCCGCTGGAGCGAGGATATTTGAGTGCATTTTGAAGGATGTGGCGACGTTTGCCAGGGATACAAACTGTTCCTTTCCTGCCATCTAGAAGGAAGCACCCTTCTTTCTCCTGAGGGAACCTCCACACCTGTTTTTAACTCATTCTTTGCTCTAGAGCCAGCCCTTCATTTTGAGAGCATGAGCCCGCATACCTTCCAGCTGGTGGGTGCTGAAGTGGGAACTGTGGAGACTCCCAGGCGGATCACACCCCTTATCTGCACAAAGGACCTTATTATCTGTTTTCATGGATTGTTGTGAAGACTCAAAGTCAACACATGTAAAGCTCCTAGAATTTTGTGGTAGTAAATGGTCAGGGTTAAGCATTTTGAACTGCATCCTCCTCCTATGTCCTTCTTAAGAACACTGACCCCGTCCCTCCCCTTCCCAGCTGCGACCACCTTATTTCTTCTCTTCCCTCTCAGACTTCCTGAGTGTCTTCACCTTTCCCCTTTGTCCTTGCTCTGCTCTTGGACCCTCTGTGCTGGTCTCCTCTGGTGCTCCCCCGCTGTGTGGGGCGCTGTCCCGGGCTCACTGCAGCCTGCTCTGTCCACCGCACCTCTCACCTGCCCTGAACAGGTGACCAGGGACTTCCACACAGGCGCACCTGATGGTGCTTCAGCCCGCAGCGCAATGGAATGTTCTCTTGTGTGGGTGTGTGGGCCTTGACGAACATTTCTTTAGAAAATTCTTTATGCCTTGCCTTTTTTTTTGTTTTTAACCCATACGCCCCTGGTTCTCTTCCTACCTCCTGACCACATCTGCGGAGTTTGCTTCTGATCCTCAGAGTCCACTAGAACCGCACTCGTGGCTATTGGTTACTTTGCAGGGAAGGCTTCCCGCAGCTTATTGAGGGGCGAGGGGGCGCAGCTGCACTCAGCCCCCTGCTGACTTGTGCTTGTTGAAACGGGGTGTCCTGCTGACCAAAATCACAGCATGGGCCTGGACGCCAGTGCGAAGTTTCAGAGTGAGAGGAAACAGCTTGCTGGAGCCTTTCCTTGCGTGAAGCTGTTTTGACGCAAAACATCAGTTAGGGGCCTGGAGCCAGCGTCACTTGCGGGGAGGGGGTAAGACCCAGGTAGGTCCAGGGGTCCACCTGTGGCACCCACATTCACTTCAGTCCCGGGCAGGCGAGCGAGCCCTGAAGGCTGGGCTCTCAGGTCCACACCCCCCAACCCCTCGCCCTCTGGTGTCGGCCTCAGGAACCCGGATGGCCTGTCCCCAGTGTGGTGCTGCAACGGACACTCCGGAATCTGGCAGGGCCGAGCCACGTGGCAACTGGCGCGTTCGTTCTTCACGTCACCTCCAGGGTGTTGAATCCACACCTCGGGGGAGGTGATCAAGCAAATCTTTCCTTGTGTAAGTCTTTCTGCCTCTTTAAAATGTACTCAGCGTGGAACACTCTTCGCCTTTATGGAAAGGTAGCAAGGCCTTTGACCTCTCACTCACTCTTGCATTATTGACTGAGCAGCTGTCGATGGGCACCCCATGAGCCTGCCCCTCTTTGTCGGCTCCAGCCGCTCTGCTGGGAGCACAGTATCCAGTGGGAGAGGCAGGCACATCCAGAGGCGGTGGACATAGGGAAGAACAGCCCCCAAACTCAGGCCAAGTTTAAATGTTTGACACGCCCAGTTCAGTGTATCAGTCAACACTGCAGCCTTCACTCCAAGGTAAGACTCCCCCACTTCCTCCCAGCTAAGATGTGTAGTTGGCAACCACCTGCTGGTAGAGAAAGGCTCTGGTCGGCCGCTGCGCCTTCTCTGTTCCTGCTTGTCCTTCCGTTTTCCTGTCCTTGGCCTTTCTGGCGTCTGGATCAGTGCGCTTTTGGTTTGGTGTCTTATTTGTGGGCCAGGAATCATTTGTGCTCCTTCAGAGATGCCTTTACAGTTTACCTATTTCTGCTCTAATATCATTCCTTGTAGCAGTGAAGGACTAACCCAGAGGGCTGGGTCTCTTAACCTCCTGCTCCGTGGCCTTTAGTACTTCCCTCTTGAGGGTAAGCTGTCTTCCATATTTCTTCAGTTTGGGGCAGTATATCCTCGAAACTCTCTAAGGGTGTTAGTTTTTATCTTGATGTGTGTTGCAAATATTTTAGTTCCTTCTACGTTTTATTCATGATATTTTTCATTAAGTTCTTCATTTGTAACTATGGCATTAATATTTAACCCATATATTTAATTTGGCCAAATTCTTCCTTCTTTAAGGCCTAGACCTCCTGAGGTTAGTTGAATATTCATCTAATGTTTTTTATCATTACTTTTTTTTCTAATTATGAAGATAATATATTACTGTCCACTGAATTTACACCACCCAGAAGAGGAGAAAGTATATGTGAAAATTTCTCTCCTCGTCAATCCAGCAAAATCTTAGTGGATATCCCTGTTAATTATTTTTCCCCAAGAACATGTATATGTGTGTATATCTAATAAGATAATAGTATCTGTGCACAGGGTAAAAATTTAAATAAAGATATGATATAAATTCTGACCAGGAGTAACCACTTTTAAGTTCTTTCTTTCTTTGCTTCTGTGTGTCTGTTGATCTGTCTCGAGATTCCCTATGATGAAAGATGAAAAATTTGCAATACCGCCAGCCTTCCCTTCTCCTCTTAGTTTTGGTTTGGGTACCCCATGTGTGTTTACCTTCAGGATCTTCAGTCTGGACAAGAGCCCTCACTTTTGTCATCTGCAGCAGTAGATGCCACTGTGGAAATAAGAACGTCCTCCTGTGTTCTGACCCCCAGTTTGTGGCACTTAAGTGCAGTGGGTGCCTTTGCCGTTGTGCCATCCATGGTGCTTTGGGGTTGATTTTATATAGAAAGTCCAAGCCAGTGGCTATATTTATCTGTTGGGGCTAATAGACCCGAGGCATATGCTGGAGCCATAGGAGGAAGCAGAGCCCCAGGTTGGGGGTGGTGGGGTGAACCTCTACTCCTGCAGCCATCTCTTAACTTCTTTGCTATCTCTTTATACTTGAAATTCACACTCAGCTGCTCTTTCTGGAATCTGTGTCACTTTCTCCTTGCATCCTTTGTCTTTTTCCTGGCACCCTCCTGGGGTGCCCTTTTTCCTGTAGAGGACTCAGGTGGTGAGCTTTCTGGATGCTAGCTAGGGAAAACCGGTTTGTAGCAGGTGTGGGTTTCCTTTGCAGGTGTGGGTGGGTCTTTGTCCCCCAGGGGCCCAGACCTTAAATGGCGGGCTGACTGTAGGCTGTGTTCAAGTAGGGGGCGCTCGTGAATAGGCTGGCTTCTACATGGGGTACAGAGCAGGGAGCTGGCTAGAGTCCCCTGCTGTTGGCAGAGTTAGGTGGGCTTGGCTCTTTTCTGAGATTTTACTCCAACTTAAGTTGCCCTTCTGCTAACGTCCCTACCCACCATTTCTGTTACCCAGGCTTGTCAGCAACTCTGGAATTTCGAAGTTGCCCCAGACTCTTTCCTACTTCTCCTCAGACCTCCCTATATCTAATCTTGGTGTCCTCCCTACGTAGATTGTTCCTTTCCCTGGAGATGTTTTTTTTTTTATTTTGTCTGGGGGGGGGAACCTCTTTTCCAGCTGGGGTGGTGGAATGAGCAGCTGTGTGTGAGGAAGACCTGGCGAGCGTGGGTCTGAGGGTGGGATTTGTGGAAGGGCTGGCAGCTCTCCTGTCTGCTTGTGCGGCCCTGTGCCCTCTGGGGAGGGTTGAAACAGGATGTGGATCCAACATTTAGAGCCACCAAATAAAAGAGAACAACTCCTCTTTCACTTTTTCATCCTGGTTGCATCAAAGAGAAAGTCTCGCTGGGGTAGCCTGAAATCCCCTCTAACAACGTGCGGGAGGCAGGGCCAGACCTTGCTACCACATCTTTTTTTTTAATTTGATAAAGCATGTTTGTTTACTTACTTGTTTTTTAAAGATTGATTTATTTATGCATATAAGCTGGGGTGTAGGCCAGAGGCGTGGGGTGGTGAGAGCATTCACCAGAGACAGAGTGGGGAGCAGAACAGACAGATTGACTGAAATACACTGCTGAGGGGAGCAGCAGGAGAGGCAGGAGAGGTCTGCTGCGCCATGTGGGAATCTTCCTGGCTGGGGATCGAACTCGTGCTGCAGTGGCTCTGGATAGCTTCATAGTGCTGCTCTTAACCCATTGTGCCAACAGGGAGGCCCAAAGCGTGTTTATTTTTGTAGCATTTTATACTTGATAGTAAGGTGATCTAAAGAAAAATATTAGCAATAGGATAGGTAATACTGGGATTAGCAAAAAATCGTGGTGCCATGGTGGGAAGAAAGTTTGATAGACATTCTCTATGATGCTGATGCCTAATACAGGTATTTTGGTCACTCATGCCCCTCCCCAGGGCTTGGCATTTGTTGATGAGCTCTCTGAACGCCTTTGGAAGGGGGCATTTTTCTGGTGTTTTGAGGGTTCTGTTATTGAAAGGGAGAACGAGTAGACAGCTGCAGGAGTATCACCTTGAACTGGAATTTTATCTAGCCACCTTTTTGGTCTTGTTGCTTTTGTTTGATTCTTTAATCCCTTTAGGATTCCTTCAGTGCTTAGAGCTTAAACAGGGTTTCTTGTGCCCAGCCGGTGTCGGGGCCAGCGGTCAGAGAGGTGTGGTAGCACCGCTGCTCACGAGCAGAGTGAGTGCTGGGAGGGCACGTGCAGACTCGACAGGGGACACACGGGCTCTCTCTGCCTTCCCGCCAGGTGGGAGTAGAGGGTCCCTTGGGTGGTCAAGCTGCAAAATCAGACTCGGGTTTCTCTGCCTTGCAGGGAGCAGTTCTGTTTGCAGCTTTCGCGAAGAGACCAGCGTAGTCTCTACCAGGCGTCGGCCGAGCAGGTGACACCCCTCCTGTTCGTCTTCTCAGGTGCTCTAGTGCCTGTCTTTGCAGCTGTGGTCTCCTTGCTGTCGGCCTGCTTGGGTTGATTCAGATCCCTCATGTCTTTGAACATCAGGAAGCCTCCCTGGCCTGGCCTGAGGCTGTTTCTGACAGCCCGCCCCATGCTCTGGCGGCCTCTCCCCTCTGCCGTGACATTCCAGGCTGGACGTCCGGAACCAGCCACACAGACGTGCTTTGTGTCTTCTTGTGTTAGAGGTGACGCTGGGGGGACATTTCAGACAGAAGTCCAGATTTCTCCATCTTTTGAGGGGACACTCTGGTACCCAGGGCTGAACTGTTGCCTGACTGGCTCCTGTCCGCCCGGCCTGTGCCGCCATCCTGCTGTCCCTCCAGCTTGGCCGACACCTGTCCAGCCTGCCTGGCCACTTGGGTGTACAGCAGATTTCCTTGTCACTCACCACATAATTTCCCTCCTTAAAGTGGCTTTTTCTTTTCACTCACAATTCATTGCATGCATCCAGAACTTTCCACAAGCTTCCGGACTCCCTTTGTCATAGTTGTCCTGCTGTTGAATAAATTATGCTATATTTAACCATAATGCTTTATGGCTCTTACCTCCTTTGGTTTTTAAAATTATCATTTCTTTGTAACTGTATGCCTCAACTAATTAGTACTGTTATCCATTTCCGCTTAATGTTTGTGTTACATCTCCCCTGGTATAGTCCCCAGTACATCGGCAGGGAGAAAATAGAAGTACAGGTGCCTCGTGCCATTGCTCACGAGTGACACACCTTCCCTGGCACGCGAGCCTGTGTGCGGCTCTGTTTTAGGACTTCCTTTTAAAATGTTACTGCTTGTTTTGTTAGTTTGTTTTGTCCCCGCCCCCATAATTGACACTGTGTAAATATTTTGATGTGGAATACATTTTTGTGTCTCAAGGAGTCCCTTAGAGCCCTCCTTCTCCTCCTTGCTCTGCTTTTTTTTTTACTGGCAACATCTTTGCCTTTTCTCCTGTTTATTTTCCCATAAACTGTGCAGGCGCTGGGCCAGTAGCAAGTGTTTGCTGGCGTCCCTCCCGAGCCGGGCACTCTGTCAGGTGGTGACCTGCAGGAGGGCAGTGAGGGTGGCAGGTGCCTGGGTCACTGCATTCTCCCTGGGGCCTTAGGAACCAGAGCGGATTCAGGGGTGGCCGGCAGCATTTTTTTCCTCTAAACATCATAGGGAATTGGGTTCAACCAAAATAAAAATTCGGATCTTTCATTCCTGAGTGGCCTCATGGAGGGCTTGTCGGAATTGGCCACCAGGGGACACTCCTGTCTCCCTCACATGGTCACCGAGGAGAGAGAGAAGACCTGCGCCAGGCCCCTTAGGAAGCCCAAGGCCAGAGAGCACGCCAGGGGAGCAGAAGGCGGCCCTCGCGCGCCGGCGTCTCTGCGCTGGGCTCCCACACTCGCTTCCGGCTCGCCCCTTTCTCGTGAAGAGCTTGAAGTGACTTGTGATGCACCAGATCGCCCCAGTCTTGCGGGAACCCTGAGAAGCTCAGCCAGTAGTTAACTAGGCAGAAACAGGAGCACTGACGGAAGGTACCGGTGGCCCCTCTTGAGGGTGTGAACCGCACTGGGGTTTTTGACTAGCGCATTTCGATGTGGCTGCTGTGTGGGGCGACTGCCTCGCTCCACCCCCACCGCACCCCTGCCTCTCTCCAGCTGAGAGGCTTGGTGACAGCCCACATGGCGAGGCTTTGCAAGGCCTGTGGTTCGTGTCTTCAGTCTGCAAACGTGCCTATTTTTATCCAGGTGAAATTCACACGACATGAAATCTACCTCTCGGACTATTTTAAAGTGTGCGGATCTTGCCGTCTAGGACCCTCACACGCTGTGCGGTCATCACCGACCTCTGTGCCCACGGGGTCCCGGGGCCTTCCCCCGCCCCCACCCCCTGCTTCCGGCCGCTCTGGATCGTAACGCTGTGGACACTTCGATCTGTGGGACCGTGTCCCGTTGGCAGCGCTTCCTCCCTCCCAAGGCTGGAGGGTGCTGTACAGGGCGCTGTGGCTCACCCGTCCTTCCTCCGCGGGTGGGCTCCAGTCGGTCGCCGCCGTTGGGGATGTCGCGAATATTCCAGTTCCCTTGAGTATAGAGCCGGGAGCGGATTTGTGGGCTCGTATATGATGTTTCTGTATTTGACTAGAGGATACGGGTGAAGTGCTGAAAGGTGAGCGTGAAAGACACCGTGTTTCCTCGTCCGATGTTAGGAAAACAGGTTCTTTTAAGAGGCAGGGAGAACTGGGTTCAAATCTCAGTCCCTCTACTAACTAGCTGTGACCTTGGGCACATTATTTAACCTTTCTTAGCCCGTTTTTCACCTCACTCATGCAGATAATGAACAACTGCCCTGGGGTTCCTGAGTGTTCCCTGGGCTGGCGTAGCACCAAAAGTGCTTTTTTTTTTTTGCTTTTTTTTTTTTAATACAAGCTGGGGTACAGGCCAGAGGCGTGGGGTGGTGAGAGGGCTCACCAGAGACTGAGTGGGGAGCAGAACAGGCAGATCAGAAATACACTGCTGAGGGGAGCAGCGGGCGAGGCAGGAGAGGTCGAACTCGCGTCGCCGCTGCCGACAGCTCCACAGCGCAGCGCCCAACCGCTGTGCCACCAGGGAGGCCCAGTGCTTTTTTTATTTTAGTGCGGTGCCTGGCATAAAGCAGTCCTCATGCTCGGTAGCGATTATCTCCGGGTGAGGCGGTCACCAGGGCTGGCCTTTGCCACAGAGAAGCAACTGCTGCCACGCCAGAGGCAGGCGACCCAGAGGAGACATCTTCAGCTTTGGCATTTTCTGTTATCTTCGCCGTAAACGTTTTGCATTTGTACTTTTCGGTTAATGCATTGTCGTCTTAGTCTCAAAAAATGTCACATCCCTATTTTAACGGTGGAAGGACCTTTGCAGAGAAGTGACTTTTTGTAACGCTTCCGTCCGCTGGCTGCTTGGCTTCTTCACGTGTGAACCACTTCCTGGCCCCGCTCACAGAGAGGCCGGAGGCGGCTAGTGACTGGCCTGCCTCAGCGTACAGGGATTAGTGCACCTTCTTACTGAGTCAGTAACTAGTTAAAAATTGCGTTCACTAATTCTGGGAATAGATTTTTAGAAAAAATTGAAATCTCCGTCAACAGACCATTCAGAGATGACCACTGTTAATATTTGGATAGATGCTTTAAAAAAAACCCCTATGTATTAGACACTGTTTGAGTGAAAAGTAGTAGATAATGACATTATTAGAAGTATTTTGCACTTACTGTTTGAAAACATCTTTCCAAGGCAGGCATATTTTTCTACCACCTACTTTTGAATATTGAGTGTTATTCCATTTTGTGGCTAGAACATATCTTACCCATTTTCCTACTGGACCTTCGAGTTGTTTCTGGTCTTTTCAGTCATAAAACAGCCTGTGGGGACATTTTTGTGGCAAGATCTTGGTGCCCACCCTTGATGATTACTTTGGGCTGATTCCTAGATGCAGGTTTCCTTGCGTCAGAGGGATTATATATGCTCGAGAAGCTTCCATTTGTTCAGCTTTGAATCAGCACCCACCGCTGTGTTGCCCCTCCCCAGACCGCGGTCTTTTTAGGCCTGCCTTCACAGCTGCATTCACTTTGGTTATGCAGGGCACCCCGCTTTGGTGTCTCACCAGGGTTCCAGCCTGGTTCTGGGCCCCTAAGCCGTCGCTACGTGACGCGCTTAGTGGGCATCTCAGTCACGCCGAGCGCGTTCCTGCCCAGGGCGCTTGCAGCCTCCTCTGTTTCCGGGATGTGTCTGCCCCAGGTATCTGCATGACCCACTCCCCACTGCTCCCACCTCACCGCCTCAGGAGGGCCCCCCAGCCACGCTGTGAAAACAGCCAGGCCATGCTGCAGAGGCACACAGCCTGCGTTATCTGGGGCCTACAAAGATGGGGTGCTCATGGGGACCTCTCTCTTGGGTCACCTGGCAGGTCTGCTCTACATCTCGAGTCACACAGTCCTGCAGTTAGGGAGCAGCCCTGCCGGTCTGGAAGGAGGCCGGGAACCCCTGCTGGGCCACACAGCCACACTCTTCACCCCCTTGGTTTTTCCATCTGCCATAACACACACTTACTGTGCACTATGGGTCTTCATTTCTCCCCTGCCTAGACTGTCAGCGCCTCCGGGGAAGGGCTGTCCACCCTGGGTCACTGTCCACCCTGAGGTCGGTCGTGTGCCCCAGGACCAAGGATAGTGCCAGATCTCAAGCAGGCGCTTCTAAACTTTAGCTACTGACTGAGAACACCAAAGCCAACCACCCCCCTCCACTTGGTGACATGGAAGCCAAATGGGGAGCGTGAAACAGCGAGGTCAGAGGAGGGAGAGGGAGGCGCCCTGAGGGGAGCTGGGAGACCGGCGGGGAGGGGGGGGGGCAGTTGGCAGCCTGCGACGGTGCTCGGTGCGGTGCTCTTGGAGTCTCACAGCTCAGCCAAGGGCTTTTCTGCAGCGGGGACTGGCGAGGAGGAGGCAGGAGGGAACGAGTCCCATGGCCCAGGGATGGTGGAAGCCCCAGAAGGAAGCGGGCTCCTAGCTGCCCTCCAGGTGCACCCCGCCCCCTCTTGGCTCTTCGTAGCACGATGAAGAGCTTTCCTTTCTTTACGGGGTGCCTCTGTCTGGGTGTGGTGCTGGTGGACGCAGGACAGCTCTCCCCTTATTCAGTACTCATTTCATTGACTTCTCATAATACTTTTCAGGTAGGTCCTCTTATCCCCATTTCACAGGTGAGGAAAACTGACACTCAGGTCACTCAGGACAGAATTCCGGTTGGTCAGGCTCATAGCTAAGGCTGATCTCCTGTGCTTCTGGGGTCGCAGGCAGTGGGGCGCACACTGAGCCGCGGGTTGGGGAGCTCTGTCCGCATTTGGATGCCCTGGAGCTACAGCTGTGTGCTGGTCATGAGGGCGGTGTGCAGTCACCTCGCTCGTGGTTCCAGGGTAGAGGTTGGCAAGGCCTTCCAGAGAGGAAACAGTTGGGCTATTTTTATATACCTAAACAAGTGCTGTGACCGCAATGCCCACTGTAACTGGGAAATGCACTCCCAGGAACTTTTGAGTGTGATTAAAGTGAACCTCACACCCAGTAGAGAATGTCCCCATCAGTGTTTCCTCCCTGTGGGCTTGCCTTTGACCTGAACGTTTCATATGAGCAAGGGGTTGGGTGAGGCTCTGTGGCCACCAGAGAATCGAGAACTCTTTACTGGAGCTGGAAGGGCCGAAATGGCCCCGACCCGGGATCGGCCTCCCTGGGACAAGCGTGCAGAGAGGGGAGAGCCCCTCGGGCTCAGGAGGCTGGTGAAGCTGCCCCGAAGGTGGGGGCGGGGGCAACTCGAACTGCAGTTTCAAGCCTCAGAAGTTAGGCCAGACCCCTACGGGACACTGATGTGCCTGCAGCCAGCGTGCGTGCCGGGGAACCTCAGCCACTGCGGACAGCGCAGTTAGCTGCTTTGTCACTTAAAAAAGCAAAAGTACGTACGCAAAACCCACGCATGCGCGGGAGCTCACCGGTGGGTTTGGTGAGACATCCTCCTCTGCCTATTTACAGCTTGGCAACTATTTCTGAAAGGCCTTGTGTGGACGTTGCTGGCTGTAAACTTGATGATGTCTCGTCCAAGAGCCAGCAGACAGCGAAGCCTGCCAGGGAGCCTGCTTGTCCCCAGTGTCCTCGGCCCCTTGCCCCTGCAGGTGGAGGTTTGGGACTATGTTAAGAATTAAATTCCAGAGTCTGTCAATGTCGTCTTCGTTCCGATTAAAAAAAAAAAAAAAAGTAAACTGACGCTCTCGGTTTTCCACTCCTGTGGGGCTTTAAACCTTAGGAACAATCATTCTGAAAGTGGTTTTCTCTCCCTCCAGATAAGGCGCCTGTGTCCAAGAGTCTCTTACTGGTCCCCAGCGCCCTGTCCCTCCTGCTGGCCCTCCTCCTGCCCCACTGCCAGAGATTCTTCGTGTACGACCTCCAGGCCGTCAAGCACGACTTGCAGGTGAGCCCTGCCTCGCTGGTCTGGGGTGGGGGAGAGGCAGGTTTCTCCTCCCTTGATTTGCCTTCTTTTCTGCTGCTGTTCACCCCTCAAGCCCTCTACCTTTGTAAGAAGCACGGCTTATTGGCAGTGTTCCATGAACCAGTGAATTTTCTAGCTGTGTTTATGGGTATTTTTGGCCCAGCAGATGCTATTGAAGAAGGTGCTATATTTTCTCCGACTGGGCACGCCTCTCTTCGGTTTCACGTTTTTCCGCGTGGGGGGCGCGTTAGTAGGGACTCCGCCGTGCAGGCGATTGCTTCACCATTGCGCCACGGCCCCACCATTTTCAGAAACTCTCCTCGGTCTGGATACTGGCTGGGCACTTGAAGCTCTTCCAGCTCCAATAGATCGTGAATCCCCGAATGACTTTCGTAGTGGTGGTTAAGCCACGTCGGAAAGTTCTCTTGGGTCTTGGTTCTGGGCAGAGCATGCCTCTGGCTTTTGCGGTTGAGGAGCTGGTCTCCCAGAAAATGCCTGTGCTGGGTCTCGTCCGTGCATAGGGCGCATTAGTGCCCGTTGTGGTATGTGACCTGCCACCTGCTGCCTTTCCTTTGCTAAATGTGTGGTAGCCAGGTTAAGCCTTGCTGCCATTGTTGGGCGGCCTTCGCCGAGTTCCCGTTGCTTCCTCTTGGAAGGTAGGAGGCTTTCTTATTTCAGCTGCCACAATGCAGTGGTTGTCAGCCCTGGCTGCCTGTTATAATCACATGGATAAACTCAAACAATATACTTTAAATTTAATTAATGTGTTTGTGAGCGCCAGACCTCAGCCTGCGCCACCTGAGTCAAAGGGTCTGGCCCCTAGGCCTGGGCCAGTGTATTCTCAGAAAAGCTCCCCCGGGTTCTTACGCGTGGCCATGTAAGAGCCACTGCTGTGAAGGAATGAAAGGGGTGGTACCGGCCTGATTTGGGGGTCCATCTGGCTTAGTGGGCAAGTGTCCTCTGCACCACCCTACAGGGCATCTGCACTAGGGCCTGCCTGTACAGACACCAGTGCTCTCCCCCCAGGACCGTGGGTAGCCCCCAAGCTCTTGGTGGGCATCTGGGAGCTGCTGCAGAGAAGGGAATCTCAGCTCTGCCTCGGGGACATGAACACACACACGCGTGTATGACGCCATCAGGCAGAGGAGCTGTATCCTCAGGGCGCAAACCAAGGGGAGCAGCGTGGGGCAGGACCCCCGAGAGCCTTCGTGGCCTGAGTTCTCTGTCTGGGCTGAAGGAAAGGATGCCTGTTAACTCGGGGGGAGAGAAGGGCGTTTTTCTTAGGAACAGTGAGAACGCCGTACCCCCCCGAGGGCTGCGGAGGAGGCGGGGCCGGAGACAAGGCCTCGTCCGCCGGGCGAGGGCAGGGCACGTGGGGAAGGGCCTTCTTCTCCAAGGTCACTGCCTCGCAGGTTTGGCGCTCAGGCCGCAGTGTTCCTCGGCAGCCATGGAGAAGCCACGCTGTGCCCACTGCAGGCCCGAGACCGGCCTTTGCAGGCAGCGGTCAGCCCCCAGAGTCGCGGCCGGGGGGGCTCGTCCTGCCACCCTTCTCGTCTTTGTGTCTTTGAGCAGTGTGACACAACGGATTATATAAAAGTGCAACTTCTGGCTTGATTTTCATTAACTTAAAAAATAAATGGAGTCCTCTCAACCAAATTTGTTCTGCTTTAGTCTTACTGCCTCAACCCCCAGATTTCCTGGTGGGCCTCAGGGCTGTGCGCCGAGCAGAGCACTCTGGGGTGTGATGTGCGCACAGCAGGAGCGGCCTGTCTTCCCTGGGCTCTGCACCTGCTGTTCTGCGAGGACGACAGTCCCCCCATCGCCACTTGTGGGGTGCCCTTCACAACGCGCTAGCGGGCTGATCCTGCTGACGCTCGGCGCGATTCTGGTGCGGCCCTGGGAGTTCTGAGGGAGAGAGGGCTTTAGTTGGGAGACGTCACCCGTGTCCTGCTGGTGTGCCCAGGGTGGCCATTGCTGGCTCTCCTGGTGCCATTTGCCCTGAAGCCAGCTGTGACCCTGGCACAGATTCGTGGGCAGTGCCTGGTGCAGCTCGATTAGCAGGTGCAATCGGCTCCAGTGGCCCCCCCAGAACCGGTCCAGGGCTCGTATTTGGAGTCCGCTGATGACCAGGCTGCCAGTCGGGAGTATGGCAGAGGTGAGCTGTTTCGACAGCCAGTACAGTCTGTTTCCTCGTGTGTGTTTTTGTTATTATTTCTGCTGGCAAGAACACCAGCTGTGTGACCGTGGACAAGTAAAAACGTTCTCTGTGCCTCCTTTTCTTTGCGACAGAGTTAGGGCACCAATGTCCATGGCGGCATTGTGCAGGTCGCCGGAAGGCGGAGACAGCTCAGTGTCCCTCAGCGCTGACGAATTTAAGCAGGCCGTGCGTATGACGGAATTTCACCATGGAGAGGAGCAAGGTTCTGGCACGTGTTGTACGCAATACCTAGAATGGTCAGATTCACAGAGACCTAACATAGAATAGGGTAACCAGGTGCAGAGAGGAGGGGAGTGGGAAGTTTCTGTTTGGGGTGTGGAAAAGTTCTGGAAACACAGAGTGGTGTATTTATGTATATTTTAGAGCTGATATTTGTTTTATCTATCTTCCAACAGGAATGTGAAGGGGAAATAAGATCAGAATGTTTTGTGGACATCATTGAGATGAGCTTTAAAAATCTGAGAGACACTTAAGGCTGCTCAAAATACACCTCTGAGTCACTCTTCTTTCTCTGTTCTCATATTTTTCTACCCAACCAGAAGTTGATTTAAATAAACTGAAAGTTAAATTATTTAAAAATTCAAACTTAATGATATTTAGTAACAATTGCCATAAATTGCCTTGTACCTAGTTGGCCTGTGAAGTGCGTCGATCGCGTTGATCATAAAAGAAGCTCAGAAATGAATGTTTTGGGCTTTATACCTAATAGTTTTTCAGTTATAATTTTGTTTTATTCAGTAGCATAAAAATACGCATCTGTTAGGTTTTCATTCCAGCTCGTGTTTATAATCTTTAAAATTTTACTAAACAGAGTCCTGTACTTTTTTACAGGAAAATTTCTGTTGTTTTAATGAGAATACATTTCCTTCTCATAATTAGGAAAAAAAAAATCAGGAGCCCTTTGGGCCATTATATAATGGGAATTTTTAGTATGAGAGACTTGAACTCATTTCTTAGGGATACAACCTTTGCAGGTTTTTGGCATCATTATTTTGCTTAAATCAGAGGATAAAAAATGAACCATATATAGTAAACAATAAAGTTATTGAGAAAGAGTACCTGGACAAACCTTACTTTCTTCTGCTGTTTTTCTTAAAATCCTCATCCAGATTTGGAGGCTGATCTGTGGAAGAATAATTTGCCTTGACTTGAAAGATACTTTCTGCAGCAGTCTGCTTATCTATAACTTCAGGGTCTTTGAAAGAAGATATGGAAGCAGAAAATTTGCAGTGAGTGCCTATGTATTTTAAAATGTTTTGTTTTCTTATTTAAGAATTATTTGTTAAATTCAGTGTCGTCGTTAGCCGTTATCTTCTTGTTTTTAGTTTGTTACGGAGGTAACATTGGTTTACATTGTTGTTTGTATTTTGGAAGTGTAAGATCTGCCCTTCCCCTCTTCCAGGTGTTGTTACCATAGTGCTCCCAACACCCCACCACCAAGACACCCACAGTCCACCACCATGGTCCCTTGTGCTCCCCAACTTTGTTCCCACCCCTCCCCTTGTCCTTTCCCCTTCCTCGCCCCTTACGCATTCCTCTGTCCTGTAGTCAGCATTCAAGCCTTAGTTTTTGACCTTGGCTTTATCTAACCCTTTGCCTGCTTTCTCTGGATTCCACATATGAGTGGCAACATCCACTGTTTCTCTTCCTCCTGACTTCTTTTGCTTAGCATAATCCCGCCACAATTCTCTTTTAATCACATGATCCGGTATCTGATTTGGAGCACAGACATGAACCAAAGAGGAATTTTAAATTTAGACCACTAGCATAATAAAATAATAGTAATGACAGCAATGATAATACATACCCAGTGTGAATGGGTAATAGATTTTAATTTAGGATTTTGATTTTAGTAAGTTCTAGTAACTTCTTTTGCTTACTAGTTTAGGTGCTTACTAGTTCATTATGTTAAAAGTAAATCATCCTAAAAATGTCATTTCTTCAGCTTGGGAATCATGGAGGTTAGTGCATATGAACAATATGGTTTTACTCCATTTTGGAAAGTCTATCTTAAAAAAAAAACCAGTGTATGTCTGTATATATCTATGTATCTGAGCTGGTTCTAATAAAATAAATGTTCATTCCCTTTTTGCAACTCCTCCCTATAATTTTCCTGCTCTGTTTTCAGTCCTTCCTGCTGGGCTCCTGGGTCCTATCAGCCCTGGTGGACTTCATCCTCGTGGAAACTGTGCAGTGCTCCTTCGGCATCGCTGCAGCCAGGAATCTGCCTTCTGGGTTGTAAGTAACTTTCAAAGAAGAACTTAATTTATAGCTACTCAAGTCTGCTTTAAAGCATTCTTGTACATGAAAGTCAGTTAAGGACTATTTTAAACTTTTAGATATAATAGAATTGATTTTATATGGTAAAAAAAAAAATCCAAACATTTTCATCACGTTCTTGAAACAGACTCTGTTTTATCATGTTTTAGGAAATTTTAAGGATTTTTTTTTGTTCTGATCCTGAATATTTAATTAATTTTGTGTGTTCTTATACTAAAATTTTATCTTTGTAATTTTGTTGTACAATTAAATATGAAAATACAAAATTTTATTAAACTAGAAAGCCACATGTCCAAAGCTTCCGAATAACGATGTCTTTAACAATTGATATTACTTATATACTTCCACTAAAAATTAATCAAATTCAGTGTACAGGTTATAACTTTGTAAGCAGCCTGCACTGGCCAATCTAATTCAGAGCGTTTATGCTGTCGTACTCCGTATGTTATCCTTAGGCCAAGCGAAACGTAACAAAAACACGTATTTAATATAAATAGTAGTATCTGGGAACAGAGTTGTTAGCACATACAAATAATTTCAGAGCAGCTCTGAACTCTGTATCTAAGACTACAATTGAGAGATGAGATACTATGAAATACAGAGGCCAGATCTTTAAAATTCTGTGTGTCCTAACTTCAGCCTTATTTTAAGTCTTTCTTGTTGAGGACTCTCAGGCTATTTATGTGTCCTTTGATTCAAATTCACTTTGGCTCCCTAGCAGTTTTCATTCTTAGTTTGTTAATATTTATAGTGTCAGTGTAGCTGCCCTTTATGGGACTTACTGAATTGCAGTTGGCATGAGTGTTAGCCTTCAGCTGTTTCCAGCATGTGTGCTTGTGAATGGCATTTGAATGACGATAGATCTGTGACAATTGTCATGCAGTCTTTGTTGAGCTCCACGGGTTGTAACTGTAGTTAGACCGAGAAGCTCAGGCTGGTTGTCGTGCTGTTGGGGCAGGCGGTAGCCATGTTGACTCAGAAGAGCAGTAGCCTAGGACATCATTCGTTTCCCTCTAACATTCTCATCCATGCCGGTTCTCTTTGGTTAATGGACTATGAAAAGTTTATGCGCATTTGTATTAGAATAAATGTTGGGGGTGGGTAATATTGTAGCTTTTAGCTCATAAGGACATTGTCCCTGTCTGATTACTTTTTTTCCCCTCCTATTGCACATAGAGTTGGATGACCATTAAGTCTTTACGTGAATGGCTCTTACTTCTACATGGGATTCTATTGACTGGTCCATAAAAGGGGAATAAATTCAATTTTGAAGTTGGTGGGGATATTTTTATGTGTTCTTAAGGCATATTAGTTGTTAGTTTGTACTGAGTTGCAAACTTGAGTAAATCCGGAAGCTATCAGATGCCCTTTGAAAGACAGCGTGAATAGTTAATTCAGCCTGAATGAGAATGTATTCCTCTTCTTTTCAAATCATGAGACAGTTTATGTGATGTTGTAGAATCTTGAAACTTTCTCGGTCACAGACTTGAGACATTAATCTTTAATGAATAAACTTTGCAGTTTTTAAATATACTTTCATTTGTTACTAGCAAAGCCTCAAATACTCAGGAAACTACTCCATTTATACTCAGCATGCTTTAAAATCTGCAGTGCTTTTCACAGTATATCTTGTTAGTTTTTCCTTTCCCATCAGTGCCAAATTTATCTGCACTCTACAATTCTTCACTTCCTATTTAATTCTCTTTTTATTTTTTAACCTCACCCCTACCAAGACCTATAAAGGTCACCAGTAACCACTCGTTTCTAAAAGTATAAGTTATTTTCAGTTGTCTTATTTGACCTTTCAGCAGCACATTAAATGCTCTTGACCACCCTTGGCTCATGGCCCTGGGTACCATCTGCAGCTCTGATCTCCTGCTTTAGTCCAGGTGTTTTCTCAGGACTGTCTTCCCCACATCCATGACTTCAGAGCTAGTTCTCTTCTTTCGTTTCCAGCTTTCTCGGTCAGTCCATATTCCTCTTGTGATCTTTCGAGAGCCAGCTTTTCTAATGACTTGTAGACTCACGGTGAACCCATCGTGTTCAGAAGCTGTCATCTCTTCGAGTTCCCTCTCTGTGCCCTCCCCCTCTCCGCTGTTTTCCTGTTTTAGTTAATTCATTTCCTGCTACTCAGTCATCAGGCTGGGAATCTGACCCTTTTCTCCTTCTCCCCAGAGTGTAGGGCACCAAGCCTTATTGATTCAAAGTCCTGTATCATTTGTTCATTCCTTTCCTCCTGTCATTGTCTCAGTTTAAACACTGGTCTTTTGCCTAGATTTTTTTCACCGATCCTCTCCCTAGACTTCTGTTAATCTCAGAGCATTCCACGCAATGTTGTCAGAAGTTACCTCTCCAAAAATACAGGATTAAATCATCCCAGTCTTCCATTTAAAAATCTTTAAATCCTTATTTCTTTCAGAGTAAAAATCGAACTCCAACGTGCCATTCAAGGCAGATGGGAAGAATGTGTGGTGTGGACTTTGCCATGAGACAGGCCATTTGTTAGTTCTGCCATTTGCTAGGTATGGGTAATACTAAGCAAGTCACTTTTCTCACGCTCCATTTCCTGAGCTCAGCTTATAGACAACTTGTGTGTAAATGAAGGGCTCTTCTGACATCGCAGGGCAGTGGGGGCTCTCCTGCAAACATCCTAACAACAGCAAGCCCCGCCCCCCCATATTTCCTTTTCTTATTTCCCTCCAGAGCCCTCATAATCTGTCCCCACCCAGTGTCTGAAGCTGCTCCTCCATTAGTCATGGAGCTCTCTTCCCCTACGCTGCTTTTGTGTTCTCGTGTCTGCTTGGTTTTCATTCTGCCTCCTGTCACCATTTGGCAGAATTAATTATCTTCCAACAATTTATTAATATCCCTGTTAGCCTTTCCCACACTGCATTGCCATTGTCAATATCTGGGTCTTCTGTGCCACCCTCGCAGCTCTTTGAGGGAGAACTAATTCTACTTTATGTGCCTTTGCATTCCGTCCAGCAGTGTTGAGGGAGGGCATGGTCTTGATGACAGCGTGGTTGCCTAAGACCCTAAGGCCATCTTTGAACCCAGCCTCTTCATCTCTTTCTGGTGTTTTGCACAGAAATGCTTCTGATAGATATTCAAGACTCTTTACTTGTATTTCAGAAAAAGTTACTAGGTTTGTTTTTTTATTATTATTATTATTTTTATTTTTTATTTATACATACAAGCTGGGGTACAGGCCAGAGGCGTGGGGCAGCGAGAGGGTTCGCCAGAGACAGAGTGGGGAGCAGAACAGGCAGATCAGAAATACACTGCTGAGGGGAGCAGCGGGCAAGGCAGGAGAGGTCTGCCTCGCCATGTGGGACTCTCCTCGGCCGGGCGTCGAACTCGCGTTGCCGCTGCCGACAGCTCCACAGCGCAGTGCTCAACCGCTGCGCCACCGGGGAGGCCCAGTTACTAGGTTTTGAAAGTAGAGTCGATCATTAGGTACTTCTAGTAAGCTCTGCCTGTCATACATCTATCCTGGTAGGTCTTTTTTTATTAGTATTTACGTGTACACATTGTTTCCCAGATTCAAGCCGTTCTGGAATAAGTGGAATTTTGAGGTTTTACATGTCATGTTAAAATGTATCTGCTTAAAATGCTGAATAAAATTACTTTTGTGTTTTAGATCACCTAGAGCTTTATTGTGAGAACCATGACGTCTGATGCACTTGGTTGACTAGGTTTTACAAGACCCCCCTTTCCCCCCAACAGACACACACACACACACACCCAGGAAGCCATTGAGAAGGCTGGCCATGTAGTGGCTTACATGAGGGCAGATAGAGTGTGAGGAGGCTAAGCCTGCGTGTACAGCCACAAACCGGAGATCAAATAAAGGAGCTGTTTCTCTTGCTTTAAAAAGAACCTTTCATTTTAAGATATTTATTAAAATAGCTTTGCACACTTGATTATTCAAACTGAAGGCTTCAGGTGTTCTCTTTCTTTAGACACTGCATCTCAGTCCTCCGTAACGCCTTTATGTCACGCGGCTCTGAGAAGGTTTGCCGCCTGTAAGCACTTTTGCTTTTTAGTATTGAAATTGGTGATTGACCTGAAAGGAGAACTGAACTTGGTTTCTAATCCCGTCGAGCAAGTCACATGACCTCTTGGCACCTTAGTTTCTTTACATTTAAAACAGGAGAATCAGACTAGAAAACCATGTAAGGGACCTCCCAGGACTAAAATGCTGGGAGATTAGGCTTCTTTGTGTTTATCTTTTTTATTTAAGAACATGAATGTGCACGTGTCAGTGGCGGGGACGCTGGTCTTTGGTTCTCAGTGCCATTTGGAGGTGATCACGATTGGAGTCATAAAGGTGATTTAACAGAGAGGAAGGTATGGTTGAGTCATTTAAGTACTTCCTCTGTACTTACATTAATATGGGCTTTACAGAGAATGGCTCACTTCCTTTTCTTTTTAAATGGAGAAGTGACTTGGTTTGTGAATTTATTCGGGCACAGTAAAAGGCAAGATTAGAATTTAAGTCCACGGTCCCTGATTACTGCTATTTATACTATGACATATGACCTTAAAAAAAACCAGATCTCTTCTTTACTGTGATGTGTAACCACATAAGAAGAGCAAACTGTTTATTTTGGAGAAAGATATTTCACTGTATAGTCAGAACTTCATCTCAGAAATGACCTTGGGTTACTAGGTCGAGGCAGGATCTCAGGCTGGGTTTCCACCATTGTTTTTAAGCAGAACCTGGTGTCTAGTAAGCTCTCGGTGTGAAAATGAATTGAGAGTAGGGACGGGCGGGGGTGACAGCCTCAGAAGGCCCCCAGAGTGCTTGTTCCCTCTAGTTTTACTCCTCAAGCCACAGTGATGAGTTGAACATAGTAGTGTGTGTAGCATCCTGGAAGCTTCGTGTTTAGAACGTGAATCCTGAGCGAAAATTAAAACCAGAGGGAGCTTGATCTAGAAGAGAAATAATTTACTCTAATTATTTTGACCAGCAGTGGGATGTTTCTGCCCCCAACACACTTGATTGACAGCTCACTGTCAATCAAGGACATATAATCAAATCCAGAAAATTAAATCGGCTCTACATTTAAACAGGGCTTAAATAGGAAACACAAAGTGCATGTTTTTCTCAGTAACTCATGGAGCTCTCTCATGGAAGTTTTGAAGATCACTATTAGAATACTGCCGAATATTTCATCTTGTTGCCGTAATAAGATCTCACAAAAAGAGTTGTAAAAGGTGGGTTTTTTATTTTTCTAAGAGGGAAGGGACCTGCTGGTCCATCACACCGAATGTCCCCGGCCCCTCGGGCAGTAAGCCAAGTGAATTTTAAAGGGGTGAAAGACAAGGGTCTTCGTATCCTTCATAACATTTCACTGTTGATGTTGCTCAGCGACCGTAAGCTGCCTGAGCGGAAGCTTTTTCTGCGCACGCTCCGAAGGTAATTGCGGTACAGCATGACGCTGATGACGCGGGCCTGGAACTGCTTGGAAACAATGTAGTAGAGGATCACGTCCAGGCAGGTGCTCATGTTCATGAGGAAGGTGGTGAAGGCGCTCCAGGGGTTGTGGCTGTTGTCGCGCTCGTCCAGCATCAGGAAGGCGAAGCAGATGTGGAAAGGCGTGAAACAGACCAGCACCTGCACCAGCAGCGTCACGATGATCCTTATGGACTTCTCCTTGACCTTGGGCTTCAGCTTGGACGTCCGACCGTGGAGGAGGCTGTGAATGATGACCAAGTAGCACCCGATCATGATGAACAGGGGGGTCAAGAAGAAGAGGGTCAGTCGCGTGAAGTTGAGCGATTTAGTGGATTTTAAGTGGATGATGTCCACAATCTTCAGGCAGGTGGCGGGGGTGGCGTTGCGGTGGTCTGGGTCGTCTTCGCCGGGCGGCAGCAGCGGCACGGTGGTGCTCAGGGTCATGAGCCACAGCCCCACGCACGCCAGCATGGCCTTCCTCGTGTTTTTCAGCTCTTTGGCGTGTTTGGGCTGCACGATGGCCATGTACCTGTCGGCGCTGATGAAGGCCAGCAGCCACAGGGCGATGCTGGGGTAAAACACCGTGAAGGCCCCCAGGGCCTGGCAGAAGTGCTTCCCGAAGGGCCACTCCCTTTTTGCATAATAGAACATTCGAAAGGGTAGGCTCAGGATAAACAGCAAGTCCAGGAATGCCACATTCATCATGTAGACAGTGACGGTGGTTCTCTTCTTGGTGGTGCAGCTGAACACCCATAGGGCGGTGGCGTTGACAAATAAGCCAACAACGAAGATGCAGCTGTAGAAGACGAGGGCCGCGATTCTGTACTCCTCGGGCTGTAAGCCGTGAGCCAGGCCAGGCTGAGCTGGGCTGGGAGGGGTGGTCATCTTATGGCAGGCTGGTGGGCATGACTCTTAGGAGCTGTCAAACAGTAGGGGGGAGAAGGTGGGATAAAACCCTTGGTTGAAAAATACTGCGTAACATCCTCACCTTTGACTTGGCATGTCAGTGGATGTTAATTTTTAGACTTAAATGATGTTGAGGACTCAAAGTATGTGTCTTGGTACTTCTTTCTTTTTTGTTTTTTAAATATTTATTCATTTATGCGTACAAGAGCTGGGGTGTAGGCCAGAGGTGTGGGGGGTGAGAGGATTCACCAGAGACAGAATGGGGAGCAGAACACGCAGATTGATTGAAATACACTGCTGAGGGGAGCAGCGGGCGAGGCAGGAGAGGTCTGCCGCACCATGTGGGAAGCCCCCTGGCCAGGGATCGAACTCGTGCTGCTGTGGCTCTGGACACCTTCATCGTGCTGCAGCTTAACCCGTTGCGCCACCAGGGAGGCCCTGTCTTGGTATTTCTCAAGAAATACATTTGCTGTGGATATTGCTAAGAAGTACTAACTTGTTAAAATAGTCTGGTATGTCATAACACATGGCTAGTATGTTCTTTTTCCCTCTTTCTGTCCATCTCCTTTTTTCCCCAAAGAATAATCTTTGCTTTACGGTTTTTCCCCTCAGTGTGAAATTTGCAGCAGTTGTTGCTTCATGAGTATTCTCTGAGGGCATTAACTGGGGAAAGGCAGCCTCAATTTTGAATCTTACAAAAGTAGTCTGCCACTCTATCATCTTCATCTGTTTATTTTGTGACCCAGTTAGTAATGTTCAAATAGTGAATTTTCACTCATTGACTACCATTTTAGTGGATGCAGTATGTCATAGAAAACTGATAAAGACCTTACCACTGGTTGATTACTGGATATTGACTTTTTCACTGCCAAATCCCCACTGCCTAGGAGGGACAGCGTAGGCGCTCAGTGAATAAACATTTGCTGCGTGGGTGAATGAGTGAAGGAAGCACGCTTTGGCGAGGTGACCTGCGGGAGGTGACCCCTGGGACCTCACCCCGGGACCTAGTCTCCAGCTTGCGAAGACTTGCTCATTTGACCATCAAGCTGCTCTTTTTTAAAGTGGGAAACCCTTCAGACTACTGTGCTCTCTCTGCATTATCACAGGGCTGGCAACAAGCCTTGTGCCATGGTTGACAGACTGAGCACTTGACCCCTAGCTTACAGCGCTCTGGAGAGCACCTGACCTGTCTCCGGAGGGCCCCCGTAGCTCCTGAAGCTGGTGCCACCACTGGGCAGGAGGCAGCCCCTGGAAACAAGGAGTCACCAGCAGTGTCCTCCTGCCCTCGCCCCGTCCAGATGTAGCAGCTCACGCACGCACTTGCTCGAAGATTAAATTTCAAAAAGGAATATTCCAGACATATAGGAACACGCCCTTTGGTAACTGTGTGTCCACAGACACTAGTAAATTCCCACCCCCACCCCAACCCCCCCCAGAAAAAGTCCGTTTCTGGTGGAAAGGAGTTTAGTTGTGATGATTACGAGCTTCAGCCCCCAGTGTGAAGCTTCCACCCTCTCTGGTGCAGTGCCACTGGCCATGACTTCAAAAATAGTCTCGCTACAAAGAGGTGGAACCTTGTGGCAACACTTTGACACGTGGAGGTGGGTGAAAAGTTTCCTTCCAGAATGTCACTTTGCAGAGGGGCGCTCCGCAGCTGGCCCTGAGTTGCCGTTTAGTGAAAGCCCCAGGGAAGTGAACAGACTGTGGGGGCATCCTGGGCTCTTGTGCTTTGCAATTAATTTGAGCGGTTGCCATGGACAAGCACAAAATCCAAGTGTCGTTTTCTCTTCCTTCTGAGACTGTAGCTAGCTTGTGCCAGTTACATCCAGTGATTTGGGAGTAGAATTCCACGTAGTTAAACACTATATTAAAATGTCCAAATATTAGGGCCTCCCTGGTGGCGCAACGGGTTAAGTTGCAGCACTATGAAGCTCTCCAGAGCCACAGCAGCACGAGTTCGATCCCCGGCCAGGGGGCTTCCCACATGGCGCAGCAGACCTCTCCTGTCTCACCCGCTGCTCCCCTCAGCAGTGGATTTCAGTGGATCTGCCTGTTCTGCTCCCCACTCTGTCTCTGGTGAAGCCTCTCACCCCCGACACTTCTGGCCTACGCCCCAGCTTGTAGGCATAAATAAATAAATCTTTTAAAAAAAGGTCCAAATTTTAGTATAACTAGACTTTTCATTTCTATCAAGGGAGAAAAGTACTGCATAGAGTTATCATATCTCCAGTATCATATAAAGGAGAGTATTTTGAAGTGTTCACTCTTGCTAACTTTAGAACAATTTTTAAATAGTAGTTGTAGTTGTAAATGAAAATTTAAAGCCTTTTTTTCTCTTTTCAGATTGTATCAGGACCCCCTCTGCCCATCCTCACCCCCCCAACTTTGTCCCATTTAAAAGTCGTTTTTGAATAATCTTCCCCTCCCCATTGGTATCAGTCTGTTTTTAGTTATCAGTAGTTGTATTCATTTGCTTAAGGTTGGAAAAAAATACGTGGGACATCTGTTTTAAAGGCACACTATCCCTATAGGTTATGTTTTGCACACTCAGGTGTAGTTTGGGATAAATATTAAAAAGTGATAAGCTTTCAAGTCAGTTCTCTAAAACCTTTAGATCCCACCATTGTCTGTAATCTTTTTTTCCTTAAAATTTTTTAAAATACATTTTGTGAAACAAATAATCACAACCAAATGACAAGCTCTTGAATATACATGATTTATCATATCGCACACATTTTCTTAAGATGGAAAAAATACATTATTAATAAAAGTATTGAAAACAAGTGAAATATTAATAAGGCAGAAAGAAGGCAGCATTACCCACTTCAAGGTCTGCCACCAACATAGTTTCAGTAATGTATTATTGTAACTAATTATTTTGAAAGCAATTATGGCATTTCTTAGACTCTGGATAAAATTAATTCTACTCACCTCCTGCCCATCGGAAGGCTGTGGCAAGGCAGAGCTTAATCCAGTTCCATGAAAGAGATAACCTTTGAGTTGCTTGTGCTAAAATAACTCTTTCTAGAAATGGTGTCTTTAAGTTGTTGTGCTTCTTTTGTCTTAGGCTCTTCCCTTGCTTTAAGAAGTTTCAAGTATAACTCTTGGTATGGGAGTTGGCACTCACTGGGCTGTAATTGCTGCTCAGTCTCTTGCAGGAAGTCCTGTCTGAAATGAGACTTTTCAACTTATGACTTTACCCTGGATGTGGTTTTTCTCTTTCACAAATGATTTGCTAATGAGGTCGTGCTTAGCACAAGCTTCCCCTTGAAGTGATGGCATATATTTAAGAGAACCTTGCAGAAGGGGGAAATGTCCTCAGTTGCTTGCTTTTCCTGAGGTCTGCACCATCTCTTGAAAGAGAATGAGATTTGTTGTTGACAAGCTGGCATTCACAGTCTAGCCTCCTCAATTTCGAAGCTGTGTGCCTTTGTCCGCTTACTTAACCACTCTGAGCACTGAATCATTCTGCACCTTTGTTCCCACTTAGTTTCTGTACATTAAAATAGAGAACACCCATCTGATAGGATGGTGAAGACTTTTAACCAGAAAAATCCCAAACAGTTAACATTGTACCTGTTACTTAGCACTCCTCGACAGCTAATCCTTGACTGCAAAGTTCCTGAAGTCATAAAACATCCACTCTTTTACTGTTAAAACATCTCTAAATGGTTAAAATTGGAATCTTCAGTTATTTGCTTCTGCTTTGCATATGTATTTGGCTTGCTTTATTTTTTAAGTCCAGATGCTTCTCATGCCTTACCTGTCATGGGGATGTCTAGAAATAACTCTTTTTGCATAAACATCCCTGCACACTGCTAAGGGCAGACTTTGGAAGTAAATATTCAGTGGGATATTTACATATCAGGATTATTTTCACCCGAGGAGGGAAATGAAACCAGTGGAGAGGGAAGTGAGCCGCCCAAATCTTTGCCTTCCTAGTTATATTGCATTTTTCACTTTCTCACCTCATAAAAAAATGGTCTCACTTGCTAGTCTTAAAATTTAATTGTCTTTATACTTGGCTAGGGGTGATTTATCAATTTTTAAAAGGTACGTGAACTTACTGTGTTTGTTGCTTGAATTGCACGAATTAGTTTTTATGCAGGAGTTCTGCTTCCCATGCGGAAAAAGAGTTTGGCGCTTCGGTTAAGACAGGAGCCTCTTCCCCAGGCTCTGCATCTCCTTCATGTCCATAGCCTGAGTCAGGGTTCCCAGAATCCAGTGCTCATTCGTGGTAGTGTTCCCCACCATGAAGACTTGTGACCCGTCTTTCCCAGGAGGTACTTGGTTCTGGGGTATTTGGCAGACCCTCAGGAGAGCAGCGCAGAGCAGGTTGGGAATCCCCACTGGGGCAGCCTGAGGGTGCACCCCTCCCCATCTTACTCTCCACTTAGCCCCAGGACCTCCTCCCCAGACCGGGCACAAACCCCTCCATTGTCCAGGTGTGTTCTCGGGGCTCCCGAAGCCTAAGCCTGTGTGCTGGTGTGTCACTGACTGCGGCTGTTTGCAGACGGGCGTCTCCAACCACACACCTGTAAGGTGCAGGCTCATGGTTGGAAAAGAGTCCACCAGGAATTTTATCGTCTCAGTCCCCCTCATCTGTTTCCAGAGGTAGCCAGAGGTGAGGAGTCAGTCAGCAGGTTCTTAGCGCTCCACACGCATATCGGTTTCACCTCAAGCACACAGCCAAGTGCGGTGAGGTCACAATACTGGGCATTTACCCGAGTCTCAGATTGTGAGATACTGTGAGCTCTTCCTGAATTTTGCATGATGGTGTTCTGTTTCCTCTTGGTCATTTTTGTTGAAGTTGATCTGATTACAGAAGAGTAATGTGACCTGAAGCAAAAAAAATCTCCTCAGGACACTGACTACTGGTGGGGCGGGGGCAGGGGACATGCTGCCACACCATTTGGATTCTTCTGAGGCTGGACAGACAGACAAATTAACATCAGACAGATTAGCAGGAGAAAAAGGCCAGGATTTAAAAACAAACACATAGGGGATTTACCTGGTTGTAGATTCAAAAGCGTAGTGGGATGGACCGGATATATTTATTCCGTGTTATGGGACCTGGGACACCGAGGGGAGAGGTGGGGGGCGTCAGTGACGAACAAGCGCAGGTCCCTCAGAGAGCGCATGCTCAGGGATAAACCTCCGCCTGGATGATGCCCCCACACCACATTGATGCCTCTCCCACTGGGAAAAAGGGCAGAGCACAGAGCCTCCCTGGCCCGCACTGCTCGCAGCCTGAATAATCTGCACCTTGCAGTTGTGGTATTAGGCTTCCGGAGGCCCACGGGTCTTGAGGTGACCGCTAGTTCTTCACACCAAGGCGACGGTCACCTGAGGGGCCCACTCTGATCCTTTCGGGGGGACCTGGTGCTCACTAGTGACTTGATGTCCCCACGGGACGGTTTTATAGCCGGAGTCTATCAGTCCGTAGATGTGGCTTTGGCACCTTGGAAGATCTCAGCCGTCCCGTGGGCCAGAGGCTTGAATGAGCGTGCGAAGCCAGCACACCATGTGGCCGGCAGTCGTGCCAGTGTGCTCAGGCTCGGCAGTAATCGGGAAGCCAGCTTGAGCTCACAGTGTGGATCTACCACTCTCAAATGCCTCCAACACAAAGGCCGACAACAGAAAGTGTCGGCGAGGCCGCGGAGCCCCCACCCCCCACCCCAGCTCCCAGAAGCTCCGGTGCTTTCGGTGGGAGTTTAAATTTGGAAAACAGTTGGATGTTAAGGGCTAAAATGAAGAGACACATCCTGTGACTGAGATGTCACTCGTGGGTGGAAATGCAGGTTCCTGGGCACCGGGAGGCAGAGAGAATGTCGGGGCACTGATGCTTCCAGGTTAGGAGCAAACCACACCAGCAGCTCTGGTCTGGGCGTGCCAGCTGCGGTATAGACCAACAGCTGCATAGTCCCCACCATCCAGGTGGATCGTTCAGAAGTGCACGTGTGAGGCGGGAAGGCCGACGTGCCGGATTCGTGATGTAGGAGTCTGCGTATCTGGGTCCCGGAAAGCAGACCGCACTGAAAGGCAGGGTATGGGGCTTCATGCTTAGGGGCTAAAACCTTTTGGTGGGTTGTGGGCACATGTCATAATGAGGAGGGCGCCCCAGAGAGCTTCCTGAAGGCTGGCAAGGTCTATTTATTGACCTAAGTGCTAATTAGTGTGTGTGCTGTGATGATTTATTAAGTCACCTGTTTTTCTTTGGTTCCTGTATCTTTAAGGGTCTCAACAGAAAACAGCTGGCGGGTGAATTAGACCAACTCGAGGAGAGCTGGTTTGGAATGCTCAGTGACAATGGAACTTTGTGGCAAAAGGGAAACCCTCCGCCGGACCATTGCCTCGGACCATTGCCTCGTTGCTGCCCCAGCTGTTAGGCCCAGAGACCAAGGGAGGGAGGGGCCACTAGAAGCTGGAGGAGGGACCCCTGTAGAGCCAGCTGCCGTCTGCAGCGCGGCCACTTCCTGCTGAGGGACAGAAAGCCTGAGGTAGCCTTGCAGGAGGGGGCCCCAGGAATAAGTGCCCTGGCCTCAGGTGGCTCCTCACTTAGACCTCCTCCATGGCTCCCAGAATCGACTCAGTGGAAGTGGGGTGACACCTGTGCCCCGGAACAGAGCAGGGTGGAGAAGGGAAAGGAAGCAAGTGGACTTTCCAGCTCACGGCGCTCTCTGTAGGTGCGTTACGCTTCATACTCAAAAGGGGTCTTAAAAGAGCTCGGGTTTTGGGGTCGGAACCAGCTGGGTTAGAGTGTCACCCTGCTGCTTGTAAGTGGTTTCCGTGTAACAGCTCATGTTTTTAAGACCTGACGCTCAGTTCTTACCTGTGAGTCACCTGTTCCTTATGGTTTGTGGACAGTGTGTGTTAACGACGCCAAATTTTCTTTGTCTCCTGCCTGAAATGTTTGCCTTTTTCTTGGCTGTTTATTTCATTTTTTTCCTGGGGATTTTCAGGCCGGGGTGGATAGCAGCGGGAAGCTCTGTCCGTGCCCGGGCAGCTAGCTGAGTTGTCCTTTCACGGGCAGTGTGTCTCTCGGCGCAGCCCTCTCCCAGGCAGAAGAAAGGGGAAGTTGGACGAGGCTTTCTGGAAGGGCCGCTACCACCTCCGCATGGTACAGCCAGGTCGCTCCTCCCAAGGTCTCCCTCTGAATTTTTGTGGGACTGGCATTGAGAAACATAGGCAGGACTTGAGGCTCGCTGCGCTCACATCCTCTGTGCGGAGACTGTATCATGTCCAGAATTTGTTTCATAAAAACCCTCCTATGTCGTCGGTGTCTGGACTACTCCAAGCCCAGGCACCCAGAGCCCCGAGCTGGCCCCTGCACTTCCCGCCCCCCCCCCCCCACGACTGTCATTGTTGTGGTGTTGAGTGTGTGTTGACTAATTTGTCTTTCAGTCAGCTGAGTACAGCATGTATGATGTTGGTTATCTCTTAGATGTTTATCCATTTCTAGTAGATTGTTACATCGCTCCAGTGCGGATACTTTCTATATGGATATGCTTTATAAGAAGTTTGTGACTTTCAGCTCTTGCAGCCTCTCGGGATCTAAGTAGAATGTTAACAGAAAAGGGAAGGAAGGAAGCAGGTGGCACCGCCCTCGGCGTCCCGCTGGAGACTGAGGCGGACTGCGGAGACCCCGCACTGCCTCACCTCTGAGGAGGTTTGTTCTTCTCACATTAATGTGGTTCTTTATTTCAGGTCAGTCATCAAACATTTCTAGCACCGGGAGCTAGAGGGGTTTTGACATTGCTCTTTGTAGTTGTGTCGTTCTCATTCCTGGACTGTAATCTGTCTGTCTGTCTTGTAGACCTAGTGTGTGCACCCAGCCTGGTGCTTCACACACAGTAGGTGCCCATGAGGCTTTTGGATTTTTTTTCCCCCATGAGGAAGAAAATGATGCCATGTCCCAAGAAATGAACACCTGTTGTTTCTAGGTGGGTAGGGATCACAGAGATATTTCAAGCAAAAGAAAGAAACAAAAAAATAAAGAGAGATTAGTTTGGTCAAGGAGAAGCAACTTTAGGGTGAAAGTGTTTGGGGAGATAAACAGTTATTGGAGCAGAGAAATGGGCACAATTTATCTCTTCTGGAGACTCACAGGTAAGCGAGTTGGAGGTAATTTGGGGTGCTCTTGGGTGCGAACTGCTCCTCTGCCATTGGCATTGTGGGTGGCGTATGTTGGCTCGGACTGATACTGCCACCTGCAGGTGCTGGGCTGTCTCGCAGTTCTTCTCTCCCTGATTTGAAGTTGTGTTGAGATTGAAGTAAATTTTTTTTTAAAGATTTATTTATTTATGCATACAAGCTGGGGTACAGGCCAGAGGCGTGGGGCAGCGAGAGGGCTCACCAGAGACAGAGTGGGGAGCAGAACAGGCAGATCCATGGAAATACTGCTGAGTGGAGCAGCGGGCAAGGCAGGAGAGGTCTGCCGCGCCATGTGGGAATCTCCCCTGCCGGGTGTTGAACTTGCGTCGCCACTGCCGACAGCTCCACAGCGCAGCTGCGCCACCAGGGAGGCCCCTGAAATAAATTTTTAAAAAGCTGTTCATTGGTGGGCAACGGTAGAATTACCTTAATGTTAATTCTCTACATATTCCTACCCTGTCTAGTAATATGCAGTAATACTCATGCCTCTAAAACATTTTGGTTTATGGAGCATTTCTGCCTTCATTGGAAGTGTCCTCTACTTTTAGGAAACCGTTTTCCTCTGAAGGACTGTGTGTTCCTTGGCTTGACCCAGAGAAGATTTCCATTTGCAGTGTTATTCATGCCTGATATTCTAAAACTTATACCAAAAGATGGCCTTGAACACTTTTGACATGGTTTAAGTTTTTTTCAATCATGGTAAAACATACACAACATGCAATGGACCATCTTAACCATTTTTGAAGGTGCAGTTCGAGTACCGTCACGTACGCTCACATTGCTGCCAGGGCCACCCCCGAGCGGCCTTCATCTCCCCAAACCGAGGCCCGGCCCTGGCCCAGCCCGTAGCGCACAGTCTGCTTTCCTGCGAGACGCCCCTCCAGGAGGCGGCCACAGGGCTGTGCTTCCCGTCTGCCCGTTTCCCTTAGCGCCACACTGTCCCGGCTCTCAGGATGAGGCAGGATTTTCGTTTTAAGTCCGAAGCGTATTCAGCCGTGTGGATGTACCTTGTCCTGCCAGCCCACTCCTCTGCCGACGGACACTAGGGTGGCTTCAGCCCTCTTCCTGTTGCGAGCAGTGACGTGGGCTTGGTGGTGACGCGGTTTTAATTTCCCAAGGGCCGCTGTGCTGTGACCCCCCGTTTTCTATCCCCCCAGCGAGGCCCAGGGCTCCGGCTTCTCCGCGCCTTTGCCAGCACCTTCCCGGTGGTTCTTTCTGACAGTGGCCGCCCTGTGGGCGTGAGGTGTCCCCTCGTCGGGGCTCTGGCTTCCGTTTCCCTGGTGATTACTGAGATCAAGCATTTCTTCTCGTGCTTGGTTATTTGTGAATCTTTTTTAGAGAAATATCTATTCAAATCCTTTGACCATTTCTAATCGGGTTCTTTTGTTTTTGTTTCATTGAGTTGTAGCAGTTCTTGATATTTTCTTGACAATCCCCTTTACCAGATACACGATCTGCAAATATTTTCTTATTCTATAGGTGGCCTTTTTATTTTTATTGCGTCCTTTGTATATGAAGAGTTTGGCGCACGGTTTTAGCTTCACCCATTTATCATAGTTTCATGAACAGAACAAATGGAAAAGCTTTTCGTTTCCAGTGTTGGGCCAGTGCAGGCTTTGCCTTGGTAAGATCAGAGAGTCCTTTCCAGTCCCTTCCAACTGCTTGACTGAAGAGTCTTGACCTCCAGCCCTCCACCCTTTCCTTCCTCTGGGCAGAAATAAGCTCTGTTCCAGAATCGGCTCACTCCGCGTCTTCTGCTTGGTAGTGCTTGAAAATCATTTTTCTCTTATTATTACAGTAATATGAAAATGAAAGATCAACATCTACCTTCTTAGATTGTCCTCTGCTCTATTCTGATAAAAAAAAAAAGCCAACGTTTTATCAAGGATTTGTCAATGATTATTTGAAAAATAACACTTTCTTTGACGTTTATGCATCCAGCGTGCACATTACAAGAGCTAGGAGGATGCTTCGTTCGTGGGAGGGGCTCAGCTCCTGCAGCAGGGAACCCCAGCCCTGACGGGAGAAGCAGTGACAGCGGGTGGGCCGGCTCTGCTGAGGAGGTCCTCCAGGCCTGCGCTGGTGGGGCACTGTCACCCACCACGGCGGCCGCAGTGTCTCCCTTCCAGCGGGGAAGCGAGGAGAAGAGGTCACTGTTTTCCTAGCACCTGCCAGTGGCCGGTGTCACTCGTCTCCCAAGCCATTGGTAAGGGCACGGTCACGGCTGCGCCTCATCAGAGGGCGGCAGGGAGACAGCCCTGCCAGCCTGGCAGCCTCGCCCAGGAGGCCTGGAGACCTGTTGGGGCTGGGCTAGCGGGCTGCACCGCAGGCGCCACAATCCACATACAAAGGAGCACGGACAGGAGAGAACAGCACTGGGTCTTTGCTTTCAGCCTAAACAGCCGGCGGAGCTGGTGTTCGGGCTGCCCTGCGTGGGCAAGCCGGGAGCGCTGGGGAGTGTCTGGGGGGACAGCCAGTCAGCAAGGCCGCTCGTTGGGGCCCCAGGGAGTCACACTGGGGCAAGCCCTGCGCTGGTGGCCCCTGCCGGGGGGGGGGGGGCGGGGGGGGCAGCACCGTTGACCTGGAGAGGGCGCTGTGGGCAGGGGATTGTCCAGGTGCCGCAGGGGTAGGTGACAGGAGCGAAGGCCACAGAACCCGGTGCAGCCTGGGCATCTCTGGTCCCTGTGCTGTGCTGTGCCAGGGGACTGACTGTTGGGCTCCGGGAAGTAGAGACCTTACTGGGAGCCCAGCAGAGGGGCGGCATTGCCCAGAAGTTCTGTGCTGCCCACTGACAGGACAGCGGAGCTTGTCTCTGTTTTCTCTAAAATGACAAGGGTGCCTTTCCCGGCTGTGTACAGTTGTCACACTGTGAACTATTTGCAAAATGAAGAGGTTTTTAATTCTTTTCTATGAATAGACACGGTCGATAAGCCTTCTTATAAACAAAGAATATTTTAAGATTTTTGAAGTGTGCAGTTCCAGAAAATGTAATATGAAAGAGGAACAGAAGGAAGAGCTTGTGATCCCATTAAAATGAAGGTAATTTGGGACAAAGTGAGAAAATGTAAATAATGAGTTGGTAGGGTGACTGCTCTGAAACGTCTGCGAATTAAAATATACAAAATAAATCATATTTTTCTTACGTTACGAGGAATGTTCAATCGGACAGTTAGAGCTTCCACGTTAAACCTCTTTCCTGAACCTGCAAATCTGCAGTTATGGGCTTTGCCTGCAGTCACACGGTGAGCCACTAGATGGCAGCGTCAGGCCGTACCCAAAAGCTGTCGACTTGGTCTGAAGGTTGTTAAACGGGGACTCAACGGGTGCAAGCAAGGTTTTGTGATTGAATAAATCAGAGAGAGGTATTATGGTTTATACAGTTTTGCTACCCAGTGACTATTTGAAGCGTGTATCCTTTAGAGTCAAAAACTGGTATTGTCTACATGTGCTTATGTTCCCCTAAGCTACATGACACAACCCTTCACACGCACTGGTGAAGCACGTGAGGGGCCCCTGTGGGGGAAAGCTAAGCGTGACTGTAGGTTCTGATGATGAGCGGGTCGGTTCAGCACAAGTCCAAACTTACAGCCACGCGAGGTGAGGCAGCACCCTGCCTGGCCCCAGTTGGAACCTTCAGGCAAAAAAAGCGCCTTTACCTAAAAAGTACTGGGCTACCAGATAGAATTATAAGCAGAAATATTTCTCAAAGGAATCTGGCGATACTGTGTTTCTGAAGCCTCCTATGAGGGACAAGTCGTGTTTTTCTGGAATTGTCCATGTTGTAAATGTTATTTTTTGAGAGGGGAATTGAACAACTTTTGTCTTCCCCCAAAATGTGGCTCAGCTAGTTCTCAGGCACAGGTGGAGTGGCAAGCTTAGTACCTACTTGCATTTCTGTCTCCGTAGCCAAGGGTATCGTCCCAGCAGTACGTAGACTACTCTCAAAACCAGAAACCCGGTAAGTAGAAGACAAGAGTTTGTGCTCAGGACCCTTGTGGAGAAGCTGATGGTTGGCTCTGTGCCCAAACATATGAGTTCCACGGAAGGATGAAAATAAGGAACCGGAAACTGAACTGGCAAATTTTGCTATGCTGTGTACTTTTAGTGACTTAGAAAACGTACTAGTGTCTGATGGTTAATTGGGTTTTGAAAAGCCAGTGTCAGTCATTGTTTCAGAATTTCCACAGTGAGGAAGGGGGAGCCTGGTGCCCCTTCAGTGGGCAGCCCCTCGGGGCACGTCTGAGCCTCATGCACGCACACGGTGGGAACCACCTCCGCTGCCGAGTGCATCTCAGAACCCCAGCTCCCTGGGGTTTCTGTCTCCTTGTCTTCATCCAACAAGTAGTTACGGAGCCCCAGCTGCGTGGCAGGAACCCCGGGCCCCCAGGGCCCTCCCTGGCCATGTCTCTCTCGTTGGCTTACACTGAAATTGAGGGGGGGGGGCGATCAGATACAAACGTAACGCCTGACCTGTCCAGGGTTGCTACAGGCTGTGGAAGGATGAACCAGCCGGCCAGCTCGCCAGGGGAGGCAGGCAGGGCGAGCCAGGGTGCAGCTCCCAGCGACACGCTGAGGATAGGCCCCGGCGGTCGGTGACATTGAAACAGACGGTGGCGTCCCGCGGCGGCCTGTACTGTGCACGTAGGCGCTACGGGTGTGGCCCCTCCCTAGAGTATCTCTGTTATTTTGCTTTTTGCATAGATGCATGTCTAATAGAACAAGTTACTTTTTTTGTTCACTGATTTCAAAGTTAACCTGACTATTCGTATACTGTTATTCTTCAGTATAAGCTTTCAGTTAAATTAATCAGTTCTCTTGAAAAAATTCAGCTGGATTTGAGGTGGCATTGAATTTGTAGATCAATTGAGGGAGAACTGTGATTTTGTCCTCTTTTCTCTGTGTTCTAAGGAGGTAGTGTTGTTTGAGTCTCTGAACTCATGTTGCCTGAGGCATATTAAATTGCTTTGGCAATCAGATTGGGGGGTGGGGGCTGAGCTCCCAGCAAGGAGCCACCGTCACCTCAACCTTTGGTCACCTGCTCCGTTAGCTGGCGATCCATCAGGCGTGCAGGCTGCCTGGAGCTGCCCCCTCAAACTCTTAGAAATAGGGAATATTGAAAAGTTACCTATGTGGTAATTTTCTGGAGCTGGGAGGATGACCGGGCGGCAAGAAGGGTGTAGAGGAAGAAACGGGCAGGGAGCGTTGGCGCCTTCACTCACCCAACCCGTGGTGTCCCTGGACAAACTTAGTGGCACCTGGTCATTGTTAACACTTCATGACAGTTTGTGATGAGGGGCTTCGGGGTGATTGTTTACCCCTCCTTTGGGTGTAGAGTTGATGTCAGGAAACTCACATCCCCCTTCTTCTGACCTGTCCCTGAAGTTATTTTGATCATTTCTGCTCCCATTGTCTGTGACCGCTCTGAAAATCCTGTTACCTGGATATCCTGTCTCCTGGGCAGCTCTAGTTCTAGTCTTTCCTCTCCCTCCTGTTTTCTTTCTTTCTGTATTTTTGTTCTCCTACTGGGAGATTTCTTGAGCTCTGTCTTCCCTCTCTTCTAGTTAATACATTAAAATGAGCCTTTGTGGAAGTACGGCGCGTGTGTGGCCTGAGTGTAGAGATTTTGCAGTGGGAGGCCCTTCCAAACACCGTCCTTATGGAGGAGGCCCTCACCTGCATCCCAAAGACCTGCTGTCCTGCCTCCCAGTCCCGCCCCCTCCCCAAGGCCTGTCCTGACTTGGACCACCCTAGCTCAGCTTGGTCTGGTTTTGAGCTTTATTGGAACAGAAATAGGCCACGTCCAGCGTCTTTCTCACAACGTCGCGTTTGGTTTCAATCACGCGCTGTGTCGTAGAGTTTGTGCTTTGTCGTGACTGTAGTGCCCTGTGGGGTGAATGCCGCCATTTATTGTTCACCTCGCTGCTGACGGGCATTGGGTTCTTTCTGATCTGGGGCTGTGGCGAGCACCATTGCTGTGAACATCCTCGGGTGTGTCTTCTGTCTGGGGGAGTGTGTTTCTGTCGGGTGTATTCCCGGGAGCCGGCGACTGGGTCAGAGAACATGCACACGTTTAGCTTTAGAAGCTCCTGCTACTTTTCCTGCAGCTGGGACTTTGGAAGTAGCTTCCCTGGGGCATCCTGGCCGGATGCCAGCCGGGACCAGTCCTCTGAAGGTTGGGTGCCACCAAAGACCTGTTCCGAAATGGCTCGCTCCCAGGGTGCCCTGTTCCTCGCCACGTCGCTGCTCCAGCCCCATGTGATGTGACAGCTGAGTGCCCAGGAGAGTTAGCGGTGTTTTTGCTGTGGCCATTCCAGTGGCTGTGCCGTGGGGCGTTCCTGAGGTTTTAGTTTGCCTTTCCATGGCAACAGAGACGAATACCTCTTCATCTCTTGAGTTCCTCTGAAATACCTCCACTCTCCTAGTTTAAATTTCTACTCCGGTGTCATTTTCTAAATAAGCATTTTGCTGTCCTCCTGGTCTGGTGCCCTGGATGGTCTCTTCTTTCTCTCCTGATACAGAGGTTCGCCCCTCAACCCCCGCCCAAGGTTTTCATTTCCCTGCACTGTTTCTGTTTCTTCTGAGTTCCTTTTTTCTTCATTGTTTCCTGCTTTTGATTTTAGGGACTTCCCTTAAATATCTCTGAGCATTTGGCTATCTGTTCATGTAAGAACCAGCTTTAAAAGGTTGATTTAAAGATACGGACTGCGGTGAGGGGCTGGAGACCACGGGCTTCCTCATAGGGTCGCCTCAGTTGGGTTGTTTCACTGTGAATTTATAGTATCAGGAGCTGTACTTTTACCGGTTTTCCCCTCAGGAATTGTCAGGTTCCCCAGAGCGTGATCTCTAGTCTGCTGCCGGTGGTTCCCGGTGTGGGAGTCTTGGCGTCAGCATGTAAACTTCCACGTAATGGGCAGGCTCACCAGGAGACATGGCAGGTTCAGGTGCTGACTGTTCCACAAAGGGAAGTGCAGTAAGGCCAGCCGCGTGATTGTGTCTTGGTTTTCCAGTGCTTATTAAACGTGTGTTTACTCTTTACTACAGTCGGTTCAGTGGGTGAAGGCATTATGCCTAAAAAGAAATTAATGGACATGCCTTAACTACATAAACTTTATTGTTAAGCAATGCTAACCATCACCCGAGCATCCAGGGCATCATTTCTTGTCTCAGTGTTGGTGGCTGACGGTTGGGCGGCTGTGACACGTTCTTAAAATAAGACAATAAATTTTGAGACATCGATGGACCCTTCCATCATCAGAGGAAGCCTGTAGCCTCAGATGCTCTAGGGTGGGATTTTATCCACAGAAGAACTTTCAAAATCGGAGTCATTCCTCTCCAACCTGCTGCTCTAACACCCCAGCTTTGCGAGATTCTCGCTCCTTTGCTCAGAGGACTCTAAGTCCATTTCAGCAGTGTTCACAGCATCTTGACTAGTTGTAGGTTCCATCTCCAGAAACTACCCTCTTTGTTCATTCATAAGAAACATCTCCTCATCTGTTAAAATTTGGGCATGAGATCGCAACAATTCAGTCACATCTTTGGCCGTTTCTACCACCTCTGCAGTTGCTTCCGCCCCTGAAGTCTTGAACTCCCCAGAGTCACCCATGGGGGCTGGAACCAACTTTGTCTAGACTCTTGTCACTGTTGATATTTTGGGCCCTCCCGTGAATCACAGATGGCATCAGGAAGGTGACTCCGGAAGGTTTTCAGGTTACTTGGCTCAAATCTATCAGCGGAAACACTACGCAGGCATCGCCTTATGAGATGAATTTCCTAAATGTTAAGACTTGAGTGTCAGAATGCCTCCCTGCCGTTGCTCTGGGAGTCACTCCATGATGTCAGCACCCCCACCCCCACCCCCGTGCATCTCCATCCGCGCACTGGGGTGTCAGGGAGCAGCAGTGCTTCAAAAGGAATCTTGTAACCAGTGTGTCTCATTGGTGGGCTCAGAATACTCAGTGGGCTTGCTGTAAACAGATGCACCCTCACAGGTCTTGTTGTTCCATGTGTGGAGTACAGGCCGAGTGGAGTTAGCATAATTCTGGAACAACAAATGAGCGCTGCTTTAAACTTTGGGGCTCCAGCTGCATTTGCCCCTAGCAGGAGTCAGCTTGTGCCCGCAAGTTTTGAAGCCACGCATCGACTTCTCCTCTCTAGCTGCAAAAGTCCTTGATGGCCCTTTCTTCAGCTGTGGACGTCCATCTACACCCAGGATCTGTTCAGTGCAGCTGCCTCATGCGTGATCTCAGCCGGGTCTCCTGGACAATCCGCCGCAGCTTCCCCTGCGCTCTGAGAGTTGGGGGGCTCCTTTCCTCAAACCTCGTGACCCCAGCTCCATCAGCTGCCAACTTTTCTCCTGTAGCTTCCTCCCCTCTCAGCCTTCACAGAGCTGAAGAGAGCCAGGGGCTGGCTCGGGATTAGGCCTCAGGGAATGCTGTGGCTGGTTTAACCCTTCCCCCAACCCGAGCCTTCTGCTGTGGGACCCACTGAGAAGCACTGCCCTCAAGACACCCCCTCTGCTCCCTCAGCTTGGCTGGCTGACTGACACAGGAGGCCCCGCTCGCAGCCTGTCTCGGCTTTCGACAGGCCCCCCTCACTCCGGTAATCACGCCTGGCTTTTGGTTTCAAGTGAGACACGACCGACTCTTCCTTCACTTGAGCACTTAAAGGCTGCTGTAGGGTTTTTAACTGGCCTGATTTCAGTACTGAGTGTGAGGGAACAGGGAGGCCAGAGGAGGGGAGGAGACAGGGAGCGCCAGTCGGTGGAGCGGCCAGAACACAGCGCTGACCAGTGCGGTTTCCCGTCCTCTGGCTGAGCGTCGCAGCGCCGAGACGAGTACAGTTAAGGCAGCAGAGATCCCTGACCAGAGAGCACGCCAACAAATGTAGGAGTAACGAGCACCCCTGAAATGTGGGGAGGACCACCAGCGTGTCACACAGAGACACCCACTGAGCATGTGCTGAGGGGAAAATGGGGCCAGTGGGTTTGTTCCATAGAGGGAAGAGGTCATGAATTTTCACCTTGCTTAAAAGCACTGCCTGGGGTCCCCACGCTCTGTGAAGTGCGGAGCTGAGGGGTGCGGACAGCTTTCATTTTTAGCAGTGTTGCCCTCTCAACTTGCTTGGGGCTCCCCGGCCCCAGGACACTCCTTGGGATGGTTTCTAGGTGCTCACCCAGCAACCCGGCAGCAAGGGGCAGCTGCAGGGCCGCTGAGGGAGGGGCGGTACCCTGACCCCACAGTCCAGTGCTCAGCCCCACAGCCTGGGGGGTCGGGCGGCCGTCACTTTGCCCTCAGATGTCCCCTTGGCTGGTCTGGTATTGAGTGTTCTCAGATTTGCTCCACTCGTTAACCTCCGCACTTCTATTTTCCAGCTTGGGAAAAATTTTACAAGAGTCAGCTCTTTATTGTGGTTTTCTGACGTGAGAAAATCTTTCATTACCACTCTCAGAAATCTTGAGAGAACAGAGGAAGTACATGTGCTCAGCTCACCATCTTGAACTGGCAATACCGGTTTTAAATATGTATGTTTTAAGAACACTTAGAGGTGCGCCAGCACGCCGATTTTGTTGGTTACGGTTTTATCACTCCAAGCGGTAAGAAGTTTTACTGAAGCCACTTTATGTTGTGCCATTTCCATTTTCTGGTCTCCATTTACTCGAAGTAAAATGACCTGTAACCGCTGTGCGGAGCCGTCTCGCTGCCGGCAGCCTCTTCCCGGCCTCTTCGTTGGCAGCCAGTTTTGTCTCCTCCCGGTCTCACCCAGCGCGGCCCTCAACACGCCTTCAAGGCGCCTGCTCTGTCTCGGGCTGCGAGTGCGGCACGCCCGTCCTGTTCCCCACAATCTGGAGTGGTGATGCTCAAGGGCCATGCCCCTCTGGGACCTGGGAGCCGTGTGGGGCCTGGGAGCTGTGTGCGATATGTGTGTAGGATTCACCGCTCCCCTACGGCTGCCAGCGCCCCCTGTCCAGCAGCGCCTCCCTGCCTCTGCTCTCACCGAGAACCACCTTTCCTGCTGCTCTAGATAATCAGATTGTCCCAGGGTTTCTAATGCTGCCTCCAGCACTCTTGCCAGGGTTACCCCTTCCTGGGACCAGGTACTGAGGATTCAGGAGACTCAGAAGCAAATATCCTGTTGCCGTAATTTGACAGACTCATTTGGTCATTTAAACCTATTCCAAAACTCAGTCGTGGAGATTTACTTCTGTCTTAGTTTCGTAGCCCTTATAAGACTTCGGTTGGGTTACAGTTTGCTGTGGTAACAGGGCTGGGAGGTGGTGGTAACTTTTAATCTCCAGAGTGCTAGGGGGTTAGGCTCCCTCGAGCTGGGGCCAATTGGAGAATAGCAGCCGCCTAGAATCTTCTGTGGTCATCTTGAATATCAGCCGTTGGGATACTTTAAGGGAAGTGGGTATTGTGGGTAAAATTAACAATAAGCAACTGTTAGCTTTGAAATTGTTTGGGTTGAACTTGGGCAAGTAACCAGCGTGTAAATAGTCACCGCGGCTTGGCGAGTGATCAGCGCCTTTACTTGGTGAGTAAGGAGGGACTTCTCCAAACGAAGGCAGAGACAGCAGGGCCTCCATATTTGAAATGATCTTGCTAATGTGTTGTTCAGAAAATAGGAAAGATGAGTTGAACATTTTCAATATCTTCTCCCCTTTGATTCTTATTTAAAAACCAGAAAACCAGAGGGTCTCCCCGGTGGCGCAGTGGTTAAGCGCTGCACTGTGGAGCTTTTGGCAGCGGCGACGCGAGTTCGACGCCCGGCCGGGGAGAATCCCACATGGTGCGGCAGACCTCTCCTGCCTCACCCGCTGCTCCCCTCAGCAGTGTATTTCTGATCTGCCTGTTCTGCTCCCCGCTCCGTCTCTGGTGAACCCTCTTGCCGCCCCACACCTCTGGCCTGTACCCCAGCTTGTATGTATAAATAAAAAACAAAAAAAAACAAAAAAAAACAAAAAAAACCAGAGCTTGGTGAGACTAGTTTGCTTTGATCTATTTTGCTGGTAAGAAAACCAGTTCTCACAGATGGAGAAATTTGCCCACGAACATGTAACTCAGCTGATCTTGTTGGAATTTTGAGCACGATGATTCTACACTAAAAACAGCACAAAGCAGACCAAGCAGACGGGTTGGTGGTTCGTCGTGTTTGTCAGTTTGCAGATGGAGATTCCGATTATCGGCCCTAGCAAGTGTGTCTGCTTTCTTTCCTGAACAAATCACTCTTTGTACAGGCAGGGTGTTGGTGGCTGAAGCCTTCGGTTGTGGTGCTCACCCGTCGCCCCGCACGTCTTCTCCTCTTGCCCTTTTGATCTCTTCAGGGCTCTTTCGCTTCCCCTCAGTGCTCCTTGCCTCTCCCACATACCTACTGACCTGTTTGAACTGCCAGGGGTGTGGTGAGTGGGCACCTCAGTGTGGTGGTGCAAAGCACAGTTGGCTAATGAAAGAGAAGTTTCTCAAAACGTTCAGAATGTGAGATGTGAGACAACAAATGGCCCCACTCGAGGTCTTCGGGAAAAGCACTTCTCTCTTCCAGAGTTTTCTTGGAACACTCCACCCTGGGCTAGGAAACGGTCTCCGTGATGCACTCTCTTAGGCCGTTTAGGACTCAGGGATTGTGTAGGGAATGGTCTCTGCTGCCTCCTCGCCCAGGAATCAGCTGACTCAGGTAGGGGCCCCCGCAGCGCTCCCTGGGACCCGCCCCACTTAGCGCAGTGGACACCTCTGCTGGACAGGAAGGTGGAGGGATAGGGGAGATGATAGAGCCAAGAAGGGAGCCATCAGCGTGGTCTTTTGGTCCCATTTATCTCATTTGTCTGAACTGCCGCAATCCTCCCAACTGCCGCCTCTCCTCCCTCCCGCCGCTTTATCGCCAAAGGAGATTTTATCTTATTCCTTGACGCGTTCACAAACCCAGAGTCTTCCTACTTCTCTTTTATGAAGTTTAACCTGTTGGTGGTGCCCATCGGAGCTGAGCTGCAGCTCCGTCCCCTGCACGGCCAGGCGGCGAAAGCACCCCGCCTGTCACTCCTCTCCCCTGCGCCACTTCTCGCTCCGAATTTGTTTGTGCAGAGCATTCTGATTACAAGGTCCTTTCTCCCTGCTGCTGGCAAGCTTCTGCTGATTTTTCAGAGCTTGCCTAGTCTCTACGTCTCTACGCACGAAACCCAGGCAATTGCTCACACCTTCCCCATGCGTGACCTCACGTTTACCAGTTACAAGTCACGTTGCGTGATTATTTCCCGACCTGGCCCCTCTGTCAACGCCATGCTTTTTACAGGGCAGGATCTTCCTCTGTCTTAGAGATCCCCCGTCCGGAGCCTCTGGGAATAGCACGGAGTAGTGAGAAGAGTTCTTTTCACACCAGAGAGCTGGCTGTGATTAGAATTTCCATTTCCCAGTTGCTGTCACTGATAATGTTCTTTTGCGCTAATTTCCTCCCCCCACCCCCCACTGCCGCCCGGGAGCTGCCTGAAATCTGTTGCTTGTGAGAACATATGAAAAATTGAATTTCAAACTTGAGTTCAATGATTTTAAAGGATTGAAGTATAGATTTATAAAATAATGTCTGGGATTTTACCTAGAGAGAGAGGCATACAATTCATTCATTCTTATTATCTTCTCAGAATATCTCTTTCCCAACCCAATAAGTGCCCAAATTCTCCCTCCAGTTCGGGGCTGGGTGTCAGCGCTGGTGGCCCACGTCCCCCACGAGGGCTCTGTGAGCGCCACCCGCCACGCCGTACACGTGGACGTCACCTTAGTCCTTGGAACAGCCCTGTGCTGGGAACCGTCGGCTCTGAGCAGTCGGGCCCAGGCCGTGCCATTAGGACACCGCGGCGAGGGTGGCTCTCGGCCCACTCGTGCGTGGATTGGGAGGCTGGGAGGTGAGACTGCGCCTCCCGTAGCCGAGACGCTAGCGCGGTCTGCAGCCCCTCGGGGTGGGGGCAGCAGCGTGCATGGCCCTGGCCCGACGACGCAGCCCCCGCCCGGCGTTGTCGGCTGATGTGGGAGCAGACGGCTTTCTCGAGGCAGGGGTTTCACTGGAAGTGTCTGTGGCTAGGGTGTCTCCCGAGGAGCCAGATTTGCTGCATCCTGTTTGTGCGGGTCTGCAAGCTCTGGCAGAGGGCTCAGTGGCGTGGAGGGCGGCGGCGTGGTTGACCTGAACCAGAGCGTTCTCCACCTCAGCACCTCTGGCTGCATAGTCTTGCAGTGGGTGTGTTGGGGGCGGGTGTGGGTGTGTTGGGGGTGGGGGCGGGCATCCTGTGCCTCGAAGCATCTGTAGCAACATCCTGGCCTCTGCCCCTGGATGCCACACATCCCACCCCACAAGACCACTTTAAATGTCTCCAGACATGTCTGATGACATCTGGGGGCAAAACCAGCCCGCAGGAGGACCACCGGCTTACACCGAGCTTTCTCAGAGCCCCCATGTATGTTTTGAAGTGCCACACCCGCCAGGTGCTGGGCTGTAGATGGAGCCCCCCGAGAGTTCGCCCACACCAGAGGAGCTGATGGCCTTCGGGGTGTGTTGAGATGCCTCCACTAGGTGGGATATTTCTAGTAGTTGACTGAAATAGCTTAGGTTGGGTCTATTAGTAAAAACTTGTTTCAAAGAAGTTTAACATCTGTTTTCATTTCCGCTTTTGTCGGTTGCTTCGCTGCTCAATTCCTTTATTTTAGCTCTCTTCCTCTTAGGAATTAAAATAGTTGAGTGTCTGCCAGAATTTACAGCTTCATGGGAAGTAATAAAAGGCATTACTAGCTTTAAGTTAGGGTGGGCTGTGTGGAAGGTTCAGTGTTAGGAAGTCAGGTGCCAGGGACAGCAGGGCAGAGAGCGATGACGGGAACAAGAAGCTGGGCCACATTCAAGGTTCACTTCCTGTTCTTGTTTACCATTGGAAAGTTGCACCTTATTGAAAGATTTTAGATTTATATCATTGTATTATTCTAAGAAAAAAAATTTCAACATGCTAACCGCGTCTTGGTAACCATAGCAACATCGACAACACAAAAATAACCACACACTTATCTGAAGTTTGAATTTTTCTTGGGTGTACTGATGCATGTTGAGTTCTAGAATATCTAATTTGATTTTATTATCTGCGCTCCAAAGAAACAAGGCATTTCAGTTACCAAAGCACAGGCATCCCTGTTAGTTAAAGTAATAGAACCAACTCTGACTTATTTAGTGGAAAGGGGTTTGTTATTAAAGCAGTGCAGAAAATATTTGGGAGGACAAAGAGCCAGGCCTGGCTGTAACAGATCCAGAACAGCACTCAAAATTGCCCCCTCCCGTACACTGAGATTATTTCTTTACTTAGTGCTGACTGTTGGCTTTTAGAACAGAAGATGCAAGAGGGCAACTTGTTCTGTACCTATCAGGGCCTAGCACAGCCCCTGCTTCACTGGAGGCGTTAATAAATGTTTCTTGCATAAATAATTAGACCAAATAGATGTTCATTAATAACAGCAACAACATGGAGGGAAAAATACAGAAGTAGCATTATGAATGTGAGTATCACGCCTTCTGTTTGGAAGCAGGATCTGCCCTTTGTCCCGAGATTCTTGTTCTCACCCACAGGCCTGCGTGGGCGGAGGAGGGTTGCCACCCCTGCTGCGTCCTTGGTGAGGAGAGACGGCCCTGGGCATTGATGAGGCACTGGGGTCCATCACTGGGGTCCTGACTTTGAGTCTGAGTTGAATTTATGCCTAGCTAGCTCAGGGCAGACATCACCCGCTGCTAACACAGCCCCACTAGCTTTGTGAGGTGAAGGAATGTAGTTGATGGTCATCGTTCATTATACTAGAGTGCATAAACCTACTAAGTGGAGGATTCCTATGAATTTCCTTCAGCCGCACAGTTTCTGAAATTGTTAGTGTCTAAAAACAACTTTTTTTGAATATATTCAAATGCTGCTGTGCCTGTGACCGGGGTGCTTTGGGGTGGGTGCACGGTGGTCATGTCGAAGAGGGCTGGGGCCCCTAGACTCCGAAAATATGGACAGCAGTGAAAACCAACATCACCTCAATAAAAAGGTAAAATAATGATTTAAAAAAAGAAAACATGTCTGTACCAAAATGATCGGATTGGGTGTTATGCCCTAGGAAATGGTAGCTGAGAAAAGCAGAATGTGAACTCCAATTATTTAGCTGTTAATTTTCATTTTCATTTAATGGAAGAAACCATTGGTTTCTGTTCAGAGCTCCCTAGTGTTGCCACTGTATTTTATACTTAAAATTTTTTTGAAATAATTCAGGTTTTTGGAAAAGTTACAGGAACGGAAGAGCTTGTCTGGTGCTTGAGGTCAGTGTGCATGAGGCAGGCGCACTCGAGGGGCCTGCTGTGTGGTGCAACACTACAGACCCTACAGATCTTAAGGAGTCAGGTCCAGACCACCTCCTGATGCCTGACCGGAAGGCTTGACTGCCCGCTTCCCAGCGTGGTAACTAACCCTGTGTGCTAAATCTCTCACTGTCCAAGGTAGCTTGAGAGGTTTTATGAAAGGAACTTGAGGGACATACTAGTAATCAAAAGAAGATGACATTGTTCACTTGAGGAGCATGTGTGTGTGTGTGTGTGTTTGTGTGTGTGTGTGTGTTTGTGTATGTAGCTGTTTACTTGAATCTGAAATACTTAGACTTGAACTGGGAGGTGATTGATGACAAAGGGGTAGCTCTCTGTGCTTGGAGACCACGCCACCTGTGAAGCATGAGGCATGTGCACGTGTGTGTTGATGACACTGCCGGGCTTCTGGTGTGGGCTCCTGGTACGACCCGTTCCCTGCTGGTGACTGTTGCCTCAGCTGTATCTTCCTAGGGCTGCCAGAGGACTCCTGCCAACACTGCCTTGCCCTGTGACCCTGGCGTGTTCATGCGGCCATGTGGCTCCTCGTTCTGTCCCCTCACAGTGTCTGGGTTGCTGCAGCTCTCAGGTGAGTGGCCAAGACTGGCCACCCCTGGCAGCTGCCGCCCGCCCCCCCCCCCCCCCGCCCTGCTCCTTTGCGAGTCCTCTTCCACCAGAGAGAACAATGCTCTGGGACAGTGTGGAGACTGCACTTACCTGACTTAAAACTTGATCACCAAAATTCCAAGCACACAGATGCAGAGAGAACAGCATAGTGGCTCCGTGTGGCCGTCACCTTGTGACATTTTGTCCAGCTTCACATAATTTGACAACTAGGTCCCTACGGGAATGGTTTCTTTCCTTCTTCCCATTTGCTCCCTTAAGTCTTTGTGTCCCAGTCCTGTGTTTCCCTCGAGCCAGCCCCTCCCCGCTGTTGGTCAGTGTCCCGGGGGTCTCTGGAGACCCCAGCGCGGGGGCACAGAGTCTGCCATGTCTCCACGAGGGGACTCTCCGAGAACCTTCCCACTCTGTTGGGGCTAAAAGCAGGAGCTCTTTGGCTTCTTGTCATGTGGGTGTTTTGTCTGTGGGTCTGTTTTGATGAAACCTTCCTCCTCACAGCTGTGCCTTAATCAAAAGGCTTAACTCTCAAACTCATGCCTTATCCTTGCCCGGATCCCCTTGATGGAGGAAAGCCGGTGACAGCACTCGAGATGGCACTTACGGTCCTTTCTTTACGCCCTTGAGTAAAACATGTCAGGTTTTTCACGCTATTGCAGGCAGTAAGCACGTATGTATTCACCATGTGTCCCAAAAAGCAGATGTTTCACTCTAAGACTTGGGGGAAATTGTGGAACTGCTGCCCTCAAGCAGTGAGAACACATCAAAATGTTACTTTTTTTAGAGTAGGATTAAAACCTTTTTTCGCTTATCTGTAGTTTCATTCTGACATACTTTTTACTTCTCAAGACCTACTTGGGAAAAGTCATTCTTGCAAAACTAGAGAAACAGAAATAAATGTTCTCACGCTCTGAGAAAACTGATCAATGCCAATCAAAAAGAGTTTGTGCCCTGGGTCTGGAGCAGTTGTGGCAGGTACCGTGTGGAGCAGAAAATCGTGGGGTTCCTGCTGAGAGTGGCTTGCAGCTTGGTTATGTACACAAGACCCCTAAAAAGCATCTCTAGCAGTGAGAAGCATTAGCGTGAGTATGCAACGAAAGAGAAAGTCTCTGAAGTTTTGAGGAAGGTGAACTGCTGTATAGATGGTGATGCAGAGTCCTCTAAATTTGAAGCCCCTGGATATGCCCTTCAGGGATGAATTAATGTGCTCACAGGTGGCCGAAGGAAAGCTTGAGGCACTCCTCTTACACCCTCGACGGAAAACTTTATATTTTGTAGAAAAATCTTGACTGATTTAAATGTCCTTCCAGTTTCCAGTTTCCTGTATTTTCTATGATCAATATTCCAATAATATGTCTCTACTAGTTGTCACTTGCTTCCTAGCATTATAACATGCAGTGATGAAACCTCTACTCTGTCCTACCTTAACAGGACAAATTACATAGTGCTTAGCTAATGTTGGATGACCTGGTGTCAACATTTATTTCTGGAGCATTATCTTTGTGCTAGATTCTGTGCTCCGGAGCCCTGCAGAAGAGGAAGGGACGGAAGTCAGTGTCTCTGCCCTGTAGAGCTTACGATTCCAGTGAGGGATAAGAGAATAAAGCACTTGGGACAGTGGACCACAGATGTATGATGGTTGGCAAAGGCTTGTGTATTATGTAACACTCATATTTCATTGATAAGAAAACTGAAATCTAGAAAAACTAAATGACTGAACAGACGTGATGTAGCTGATTAACAGCCAACACAGAACTAGGCCACAGGTTGCTAGAACAGTGTGTTTCTTTTCTTCCTTAGTTATAAGATAATATACATGTCTGAAGAATATGTGGCACTGACTATAAAAGCTAGATAAGTTGAGGGAAGGAAGCTGGGTGGCCCTGAGTAGTCAAAGAAGAACTCAAGGAGGGGGTACAACTAGGGTGTGAATTAAAGAATAAGTAAAGGAAGCAAAATACACCAGACAATGAGAACCAAATATTTGCGTATTATGGGCCAGAGACAGCCAACTCAATAAACTTAAAAGGACAATGAAGGAAGGTTGGGTTGGAGGGGCTTGAAAACATGGGCACTCGGGGGAGCTATTCTCAGTCTTTGAACATGAAGTGGCACAATGACGAGGGGACTAAGGGGGATTATCTCTTTGCTGGGAAGGCTGGATAGTGTCAGCATGTGTCTTTGCTTACACTCTATGGATTGGTCTGTTTCATTCTCAGTGGGTTAAACACTACATGAATCAGAACAGGCTAATTTATGTTGTAGCCACAAATGAGCCCAGAAATCTCAGTGATTGAATACATACATTTGCTCTATTTGGTCAACACAGGTGGATGGGGTTTGGGGGTGGGGAGTCCTCCATTAACTCACCTCCAGACTGACAAGTTTCCACCACCTAGAATATATCAGGGGCTATGCAAGAGAGAACAGCGGGATGGAATATTCCTTCATTCCTCAACCGGGAAGTGACATGTATCACTTTTACCCCAAACTGTTGGCCAGATATGGTCACATGTGCTTCAGAGAAACTTGAGTGGACAGTAAATGTCTCCTCCAAGGAGAAATAGTGACGGAGAGTGCAGGCCTTCGCTCCAGACTGCCATGGTCGAGAGCCTGGTTTCCCCCACGCACTAGCTGTGTGACTTTGGGCAAGTCACTCAACCTCTCTGGGGCGTCACTCCTCATCTGTACAACAGGAGCTATCGTGGGATAAACCTGACAAAATTATCATGGGGCTTAAACGAGCTTTTGTACACAGTGCTTAGAGCCCTCTGCCATGGAATCAGTCACAAGTATGGATGTCACTCTTACTAATTTAGTCTGCTTGAATTTCATTCCATTATAGCATCAGAAAGGACAGCTAACATTTTTGACTTTAGGGGAGGGGCCAGTGGGACAGAAGCAGCAGCTTGGATGTGTGATTCCAGTATCAGGCCTAGGATGATGATATTGGCAAAGAAAATATGGGCGAGAAAGAGTGGAAGGCAAGAGGACCCAAGGACTCCCTGGCTCAGCCCCATGGGTGAGAGGCAGGTGTTGCGGGTGACAGATAATCAAGTGCTCAGAGAAGTTCGAGGCCCCTGGGGGGAAGGATGAACTGAAGTCCTGATGTGCGACGGGCCCACGAAGCCACAGGATCGGGGGAAAGGCCGTCTCCTCGGGTCTCCGCAAGCGGTGACAGCCTGGCCCTCGAGGCAGGCCGCGCCCGGGTCGGTGGGCTGGGCTAACTCCTGCTCCACCTCTCCATGTGGCTCCCCGCCAGTTCCCGCATCACAAAATGGAGATGAAGTTGGACCCGTCTCAAGGTGATAAGACCAGTTGAGGTGATGTCTGTCAAGTGCTTGGAGAACAGTGAGCGACAGTAACTGTCCTCAGCGGATGCAGCTTCAGCTGAAGAGAGATGTGGGGATTATCTTCCCAGGGTCCAGTGTTTCAGAGTGTACTGACGGCAGTTCTCGCTCTGGATTCAGAAGAAGGGGCCACCTTGTCCCCAGACCACTGCTAACCCTCAGGCTTTTCACCTCTTTCTTACCTGAGTAGTCACAAGCACTGTTTTCAGCTTTGCAGAGAATAACAAATCACAATGGCCTAAAAAGTGACCAAAATAGATTGTTTTATGGGCTAATTTAAGATCTGTGCTTCCCCTTTTAAAAACTGCCTGGTACTTTTTATTGATTTAGGTAGAAGTCACCACTCCTGCCTCTTGAAATATAAAACGAACTCCAAGTAGAATGTATTTCTTATTCTATGTTTAAGTGGACTTTTGGGTGATTAGCGCTGTGTATCGGTCCACCTGGTTTAAATTGCAGGCCGTGGAAGGTAACAGTAGCATGCCCCAGCATAGGTGATTGAGCACTTGGGGTGCTTCATTTCATTGAAGAATTAAGAACGTCACACTTGTCTCAGTGGGCTTTAGAATTTTTGTCGGTGATCATATAAACAGCGGCTGTTCAACTAGGTGGATATGGGAGAACCTTCCATGGGCCAGGCTCTGTAACAGGTGTGAGTGCAGAGCAGATGAAGCCTCGCCCCCTCACACACTGCTGAGCTTACAACCTCCTTCCCTGTCCTACCCGCGGTTTAGATAGTCTCCCAGCCTGGAGACTTTCCCTGGTGTGACGCAGTTGCCACCTCTAGCCAGGCTGTGGCTTCAGAGTTCCATTCCCGATGCCACCAGGTGCCTTTCCTGAACCTAAGTTTCTTTATAAAAGGTGGGCCACACTGTCTGTTCGTCCCGCTCGACAGGATGGAGGCCAGACGACATCCACGAGCCTGGGCTGTCTTGTAAAGTGCCGAGTTCCGTATAAGCCTGTGGTCCTCTCTGAGGCCCGCCATTGGCTCCCGCGCCCGCTCTGCGCCGTCACAGCACACGTGACGCGCTGCCTCCGTGTCAGTTCCATTGAAATAGCTCATGGGTGGTTTTTCCTTTTAATTAGCCAAACGGTTCTTTTAGAAATAAAAAGAAAATGATGGGAGAGGTTCGTTGCCTTGTAACTACCGGTTTTGTGTGGGGTTTTCTAGCTCCCTGTTATTAGGTAAAATTGGCAACCTGACTCGTGTAGAAAATACTTACCAGTGTTGTGTTAGGTGTCAGGCCGCCGCCTCCATTCTGCGGGGGAGAGAAAGTGCGCAGGGCGGTTGCTGGTCTCCAGGCTCGCCTGCTCCCCAGGGGAGTGTGGGAATTAAGTGTAAATCTGTAATGGGGAGAGTGGGAGGGTCCCCCACGCGTGACCAGGGGCCTGTGAGAGAGACAGGAAGGGCCCAAGGAGGAGAGCTAAGAACCGCGTGTGACTCTAGTACAGACTTCCATAAGATAAGCTGGAGCTAAGTTTAAAGTTTATCTTTTTGGCAGTTCGGCTGCTGATGGTTGGGTACATCATGTCTGTAGATTTGTGGCATAGCGGAGGGAGAAAACTCAAGAATAAAAGTTCTGATATTGCTTTGTCAAGGGACAGCTGCGTTTGCTTCTTTGCCTGAAAAACCCTGCAGCACAGAGGCTCCCCCTGCATAGAGTCTCTCCCCTGCACAGAGACTCCCCCTGCCTAGAATCTCTCCCCTGCACAGAGGCTCCCCCTGCATAGAATCTCTCCCCTGCACAGAGGCTCTCCCTGCACAGACTCCCCCCTGCACAGAGGCTCCCCCTGCACAAAGGCTCCCCCTGCACAGAGGCTCCCCCTGCATAGAATCTCTCCCCTGCACAGAGGCTCTGCCTGCACAGACTCCCCCCTGCACAGAGGCTCCTCCTGCACAGAGGCTCCCCCTGCACAGAGGTCACACTGCTCTGAAGCAGCGCCTTGGCTGTGGGCACAGGAGCCTGCGGAATCTCGTGGCTCAGTTTCCCTGAGAGCTTCCACAGGGGGTTCTCTTTCAGTGCCCCAGATAATCGTGGGTGTCCTTCCTTCTTCCCTCGGGAAGGTTGACCAGTGGCGTGAAGGAGTGGCCTGAGACTGACGTCAGCCATGTGGACTGACCTATCTCCATCGGGCGTTCCGAGGACCACGCCTGTTTCCGCCACAGGTTTACGGGCACGGGCTTCTCTGTGAGACTGCCGCAACAAATGTGGAAGAGCTCAGTAAACGGTGTTGAACTAACAAGTCAAGTAGCAAATAGATTTTTAAGAGGAAATATTTCCTTGGTATAAGCCGAGGAAACACTTGAAGTGTGACTCGTGAGATAGCATTTTACTTTTTTATTTTTTTTTTATTTTATTTTTTATACATACAAGTTGGGGTACAGGCCAGAGGTGTGGGGCGGCGAGAGGGTTCACCAGAGACAGAGCGGGGAGCAGAACAGGCAGATCAGAAATACACTGCTGAGGGGAGCAGCGGGCGAGGCAGGAGAGGTCTGCCGCGCCATGTGGGACTCTCCCTGGCCGGGTGTTGAACTCACCTTGCAGCTGCCAACAGCTCCACAGCGCAGCGCTTAACCGCTGCGCCACCGGGGAGGCCCGCATTTTACTTTTTTATGTTCCGTTATCAAAACTGGTGTCTGTGCTGATGACATAGCTACTATACGGGGAACAGGCAAACAAGTTTGACCTGGCAGACAGGCTGACTCTACTTCAAAGGTCACTTACTCATACTAAGGCCGTCGCTTGAGGGCATGTGTAATGCCGCCAAGAGTCCTGGGGACTCCGTGAGTGTGTGTGTTTGCATTTGACTCCTGATCTTACGCAGAAGAGCAGCAACTGCCCCCCTCTGCGCTTCTCCTCCCCACTCTTTCTGGTAACCCGAACTAGTGAAACAGAAATGCACTGCACTTCCGACCTGAGTAAAAAGGAAAGGATTCTCTAGAGACCCAAGAACAAACAAGCGTGTTTGCATATTTTTTTATTCCCGAGGAGAATCAAGCAAGCCGACCCTCCTCCAGGTGGGTACCCCCACATGCAGCCCAGCCATGCCCCCGACAGGGGCCTTTCAGTTCTCTGCTGGCTGTCTGGGGAGAGCTCAGTGCTGCCTACATCACATCACCCCTTACAATGCTGCTCTCCAAACCTACCTGCCAATCACATTCTCCCTGCAGCTTCTGCTGATAGTCAGCCATTGAGGGACATATTCATAATTTTGTAGCATCCTGTTCTTTATTCCAAAAGAGTTGTTCGAAACAAAATTTGATGACTCAGAACAAAACAACACAAGCTGATGTTGTTGAGGAGATAAAGACTAAAAGAAACACGGATTGAAGAAATATGTTATCCCCCCCCCCCCACAAAAGAAACAGCTATGTAACAGTATTAACATTTTTACACTGGCAATATTCCAGTCTTATTAGTCTTTTTTCTTTTGCCACCTCACTGGCAGGAAAGAGTGATGGTTAAATTTTTCATTAATACAAACTTTTTCTTTCTGTACTGAGTTATTTAAGTCACCACCCTTTTGGTATCCTTTACAAATTAGAACTTTGCTTTATATTGTTCCCGGGTGTCAAAAATACATACGTGTCACTTTACATCCCAGTTGGCGGAGAGGAGGTGTGACCCAATGAGGGGAATTTTTTTTTTTAAAGATTTTTTTTTTTTTTATACATACAAGCTGGGGTACAGGCCAGAGGCGTGGGGCGGCGAGAGGGCTCACCAGAGACAGAGTGGGGAGCAGAACAGGCAGATCAGAAACACACTGCTGAGGGGAGCAGCGGGCGAGGCAGGAGAGGTCTGCCGCGCCATGTGGGATTCTCCCTGGCCGGGCGTCGAACTCGCATCACCACTGCCGACAGCTCCACAGCGCAGCGCCTAACCACTGCGCCACCGGGGAGGCCCCCAATGAGGGGAATTTTAAAGACTCCAGCTTGGAAGTTGAACAGTTCTTTCGCCTTATAAAAGGTCCTACGAAGGAGCTTATACCGTTTCTTTGTCTATAGATCCAAAATATCACTCTTTTTACTTTCCATTTAAAGCCTTGCTATGGATCATCGTCTGCGTTTCCGTCATTCCCTGTGAGTTTTCTTCAGGGACTGACTTTACCGCACTGGAAATGGACACGCTGACTTCACGTTTCAGCATCTTCATAACCTTTCTCTTGTACCCTTTACACGCAAAGAAGTATATAAAGGGGTCCATGCAGCAGTTGAAGTTCATCAGGCACACTGTGATGTGCAGAGAAATCTGGAATGCCTGTTTCTGGCTGCACTCCAGGGCATCAGGAAAACGAAGCTCCTTAATCATGTGTTGAATGATTGCCAAATGGTAAGGGGTGAAACAGAGGACAAACACCACAATGATCAGAATAATCGTGATGAGGGCCTTTTTGTTTGCACCAGATTTCTCAGAGAGCGGGTTTTGCCTGGCAGTTTTAAGGAGTTTGCAGCAGATTTGCGAATAGCAGACGAGGATGATGCCGAGCGGTAGCACGTATCCAAGCAAGCAGGCCCCCAGCAGAATCCAGGGAAGACCTTTGATTTCTTCAAAGTTTGGATATTCCATGCATGTAGTCCTGCCCTCCTCCAGCTTCGACATCGGTTTTATCAGCAGTGGGAGGGTTTGCACAAATACGAGAATCCAGACGCAAATGCAAATGCATTTTGCCTGTTCGACTCTCTTCATCCTGTTATACCTCAGGGGGTGCACCACCGCAATGAAGCGGTCGACGCTGAGGCAGGTCATGAAGTTCACGCCCGCGTACGTGTTGATGTAGAACACGAGAGCGGTTATCCTGCACACGGGCTCGGTCAGTCTCCAGTCGAAGCCCCACGCGTAGTAGATTATCCGTGCCGGCAAGGCAATGGTAAACAGCGTGTCAGAAATCGCCAAGTTTGTTGAATACAGGGTGGTAGAGTTCATCTTTTTCCTGTTCTTGAAAATGACGAACAAGGCCAACCCATTCCCCCCGGCCCCAAGCACTAAGACGATGATGTAGTGCAGGGGCATCAGATACCTGGCCGTGTCACTGTGCACGTAGAAGTCGCAGCCGCTGCCCGGGGAGGCCGGGGAGAATGTAGTGAGATTGTAGGCCATTCTTAGGTCCCTCCGCAGCGTTCAGGGTCTCTAGAAAAAGCCAAGAAGTGTGTTTTTTAATTGAAAGCATCTTGAGCTAAAAGCCATAGCAACTACCTTTTTTAGGTCTAAGTTTTTAATTTTAAAAATAATGTGACTTTTGAAAGTGTCATGTGGGATATGTGGCTTATAGGGTTGCAGGAAGAACAGAGAATAAACTTTGTCTTTGTTCACACAATTTGGTGCATTAGGCAAAACTTTGGCGAAGGAGCTAGAACCGCCTCACGAGACCAAATGCGTTTTTGTGATAAGAGGGAAGGTGCTAGCCCTGTAGACAGAGACGCCCCCTTCCTTTTTCTGAATCATTTCTGGTTAAGAATAAAGTCAGGGTGAGGGCCCCCTCCACACCCATATTTCAGACAGGCATTGAGTTTTCATTGCATTTCGGTTTGACCTTTTTTTTTCCTTTGCCAAATGCATCTCTCTGCCAGGAAATGAAATCAGTCACACATTTATGTAGTGAAATACGAACTTACCACAGTGCTCTGATTTGTGCTAACCAAAAAAATAGGAGAAACATGCCCAGGCCTCGTTAGGAACGGAAAGTTGGGTTTTCTTTAAAAGAGAAGACGACAGCGATCATGACAATCGGCACCAAAAAAAGGCAATAAAGAAGAAAAGGAGAAGGAAAAATTTCAGCTGCTTCCAAGAGGAAAATTTTAAATTAATTCTGAGCCATATCATCCCCCAGGCGCCCCACTAATGCCTGCTGCATGCACCCCTGCATTTGCACATGGTGGTGAACGTTGCGAGGCTGCGGTTTTATGTTCCACTTTACTCACTCAACATCTTCATGCGTCAGCGTGACCTACATGTGTGTCGCATGAAGATCTTTACCTCGAGGCATAACTGACGTGACATTATGTTGGTTGCAGTACAGCGTCATCGCTGATGTCTGTGCGGCATAAGCCTCGTTAACGCCCCCTCGGCCCCTCACACAGTGACGTGGAGCTCGTGGTGTGTTAGGCTAGTGGTGTGTTAGGTGTGTCAGGCGTGGGGATTTGGTGGGTGTTCCAAGAGTTGCAGTGTGTGACTGCAAAATGGCTTAGCTGCTCCCTGGTGAACCTTTGGATTATTTCTAGTTCTTCCTTTGATAGAAATCATGTTAGCATGAAATTTCAAGCCATAGGTTGAAAAGTAGAAAATGCCTGCTCGAAAACTCCGAACAGCAGGGTGAACTTGGATGAAACTGAAAAAGAGCAGAGCAATAAGCCCTGTGAGATTATGTCTAGAAGAAAAATCATTTTCTGATAGACGTTCTTCTTATGCAAACCTCATCTGAAAGCACCAAACCGAAGGGGAAATTTCAGTCTAGCTGGTCCTGCTGCTCTCTCCTGAAGGAAAAGCACCAGCTGCACACGGGCGGCCCTGACTGCTGTACTAAGTGGGGTCAGTCTCTCCTAACTTAGTTCTGACAGTTCAAACAGTGGTGCTCAGACTGTGTGGGTTGTCTGAGGGTGGCAGAGATGTTACATATGTGCATTTTATACAGCATTGACAGGGTAGGTGTTCAAAGAAGGAAATACAGCCTAAGGGAACAAAAATGGAAGGGGAACTTTTTAATCAAAGATGGGAAAGGAGACTACGAGAAAAAAGTATGGAGTGAGGATGATAAATAGAAAACACAAAATAAGAGGATAGAGCTATGTCACAACAGATTGAAGTAGATTGGACTCATCTGTTAAAAGACGAATTGTCAGTTTGGATTTTTCAAAGATCCCAGCCCCATGAGGCTTACGAGAGTCGTAACTGCTGTGATTTGGGAAGGTTGAAAATAAAGGCGAGGAAACGAAGACCAGGCAGACTCCAGCTGTGGAAGGCCAGAGCAGCGCAGCTGACGCCAGAAAAGGCAGAATTCAAAGCACATTTGCTTTTCATAGGGGTAAAGGGGTCACTACAAAAGTTAAAAAGAAAAAGCCACAAAAATAATCATGAATTTGACTAGTCACAGCAAACTTTGACAGAGCTGAAAGGAGAAATTGGCAAATATACAACCGTAATGGAAGATTTTATACACGTTTTATTAGCGTGGTCAAGATAAAAAAGAGGTTGAAGGCTTAGAAGATTGACCCAACTTGACGTAAAAATTTGTGCTGAAGGCACATGAGCTTTATTTGCAAATTTGACCACATGTGAGGTCTTCAGAGATGTCTCAGAACTTTCAGAAAATCATTATAGCAGCTTACAGCAACAATAAAAGGATAAAGGGTAAGTTTACAATCTAAAAGCATACTTATAAGGAATTTAAAGTTAAGAAATAACAGTGCAGGGCCTCGCTGGTGGCGCAGGGGCTTAAGTCTCAGCACTATGAAGCTATCCACAGCTACTGCAGCACGAGTTCGATCCCCGGCCCAGGAGCTTCCCACAGGGCGCAGCAGACCTCTCCTGTCTCCCCGCTGCTCCCCTCAGCAGTATATTTCAGTCCCTCTAACTTTTCTGCTCCCCACTCTGTCTCTGGTGAATCTTCTCACCCCTCCACACCGCTGGTCTACATCCCAGCTTGTATGCATTAATAAATAAATCTTTAAAAAAAAAAAAAAAAAAAAGGAAAGAACAGTGCAGACTAAATGACAGCAGTGCTGCAGCCGGGCCTCGGTGCAGCCTATGTCAGTCCCAGGCAGAGGCACAGCCCGGACTAAATACCTTGACTTTTTTAAAAAAGAAAAAAAATGGAAAATAAATTGTTTTATACAACTTCAGAAGCGAGAAAAGAACTGAAGAAAAGAGTAAAAAATAATTGCAAAAATTAATGCAATGAAAATAAAAAACTCACAAATACGGACTTTATATTTTCTGCAAGGAAAAAAATGGAGAAGTTCTTGAAAAGCAAATCTTGGAATTACAATTGTAGAATAGAAGTAGAAAGAAATGTCATTCAGTGTTGAGAAAGGCTGCATGTGAGATAACTTTCAAGAACTTGGATCAGGACAAGGGAGATAGGAAATTTCCAGGCAAGGGCTACAGCTTAGGGATAGGCGTCAGGAACTTCCTCTAGGTATCTGATTTCAGTGGGGGAAAATCTTTTTTTCTGAAAATCTCGTGTGTTTTATTTTGAGGAGTATTTAAAGCAGATTCGTGGAAAGTGTCTTTAAAATACATGGCAAGGGGGAAAAAAATACATCCAACATGAATGGCCTGTGAAGGGAGTAAATAGGTAGTTTTGTTTTTTTTAATCTGAGGAAAATGATTTAAAAAATGTCAGCTCTTCTTGCAGAAGCCTTAGCATCTGACAGACTTCTCGAGGTAGCCCCACTTCGTCACCCCTTATTCAGATTTGTGTGTTAATTTTTACCAGGAGACTAAATGCTGTCTCGGGACCTTCAGAGCAAGCTCAGTAGCACCTGCTACTACCCACACGAGAAGACTGAGCACCAAAGAGGTTAAAGCTCGTGCTGGCGCCGTCTCGAGGCCCTGGCTTCAGCACTCCCCCGCGCCGCCCCCCAAGCCTGGTCATCAACAGACTTGAAGGCCTGACTGAGAGTTTGGGGTGTTAAAGCAGTCTAGGCTTTAAGGGCCGCCTCGCCTGTGAATACCCAGCCCAGCCACGCCAGGCCCTTCTGCTGCTGCTGCTCCTGCAGGGGGACACTCTCCCCCAGACTGTGGGGTCCCAATCAAGGAGAGAGGAGGGTCTTCCCAACTGAGGAGCCCGACCAGGGGACACTACGTCCCAGAACACCAAGGGGAGACTGTTGAGGGCTCTCTTGCTCCCCACCCCGAGCCTGAGTCTAAGGAAGAGTTTGCAGATGTGGGCATGTAAGTGGCCGGGGGGCTCAGAAACAGTCTTAGAGGAAGGAGATGCCAGGTTGCTTTGCGATAGGTTGATTTGCATAACGGGTCACCCCTGAAGGTCGGTTCCCTTGGTGGTCAGCTCTGGCCGCAGACCTGCTGCCTGCTTGTCTCTTCTCTCCTGTTAAGAACTTCTCTCGTTTCAGTTAAGTTTATCTTTTCCGTGTCCTAACGCATCCAGTCTTACGTCAGCCCTGTTGAGCTTCTTCCGTCAGAGATGCTGTTCCACACCTTCCTCTGACCACCTGAGGGTGCAGGTCACCTCCCCGGACCTCAAGCAACTCTGTTCTTGCATCAGAGGACCTACTTTCCCCGACAGGCTAGGTCCCAGGTCCCAGAAACACAGAAGTGACACCTTTGAATATCTGGGCGCCTAAAACCAAAGGCCTGAGGGAGGGAGCGGGGAAGGGGCCTGGATGGAGCCGCCATCGCCCCAGTGCTCGTGGCCGTGCTCCCTTGCCCACGCAGGGGCGCCAGTGCTCCCCACCACAGCCCACTGCTGGGCTGCCAGTTCCTCCTCTAATCATTTTTTTCAGGTGTAACTAGTTCTTTCCTTCCTCTGTCTAGTTTTGAATATAATTTAAGTACCTTACATTTTCATAACTGTGAGGCAACAGCCTCTGATTTCTCACTTAGGGCAGATACACCACGCTGCACTTCAAAGTGTTGTGGTTTGTGATTTGATTGCCTAGAGAAGCGCACCAAGGAGTGCTCATTCTAAATCTTTTTCTCCTTAGAATACTTGTATGTGTAAGAAGTGTATCCTTCTAATGCTTTCTAAAGAAACGCCACGCATGGCCCCCATGCGATCCTGAATGCCCACACCCGGGGGCCTGGTGTGAGGCTTGGGGTCCAGGGTCTCCGGGCACATTCTCCCCCGAAACGGGACTCCCTGCCAGCCACCTCTGTGATGCTCTGGTGTTTTTTTATTAAGGGGCAAAGCAGACCGTCCGGTTTTGTCTCTGTCAAGCCATATAGTCTGTGTGACTTTGCTGTCATCCTCACTGCAAATAGCAAACTCTTCTGCAGCAAAACAGCCTCCCATGTGTGTTTACTTATGGTTAAAAGTGGGCCTGTGTATGGTTCTCTCTAGAACTGATAACATTTCTTCAGAGTCTTCTACTTTTTGCATAACCGGACATGTTGACATGAACTGGCAAGTTCTTTTGAGCCACGGAAAGGAAAAAGCGCCTCCCCCTTTATTTACTCTTTTGTTATTAATTAGGAAAATGACCTGGGTCTCATGTAATTTGTGCTCTGGACACCAACTTGGAGGCATTTGTGATTTTTCAGGGTACATGTATTTACAGGTGGGATCTACAATCCCAGTTTCCTCACTTGGATATTTATTTTCTTAGCTTTTGTCTGTGGTAGAAACAGAATACAACCTTCACTATATTCAAAGACTTAGTGTTAGAATACCAGCTTTTCGTTTTTTTGCTTTAAGATTTTGGAAACATTCCCTTTACCCCCTAATACTTTGAGCATCTTTGATAAAAAGGGTTTGACCTTTGAGTCATTTTGTTTAAATGAAGGCCTTAGCAATGAACTGGATGGGGCAGGCCATGAGGAAATGATAATTCGCAGGGGGTGACTTCTCTAAAGTCAAGTTTGCTCAAGGCGGTGTTTTGAGAGGATGGGTCTCAGAGTGTTTTGAGAGGATGGGTCTCAGAGTGCCCACAGTGAGGGCGGAAGCCCCGGGGCACACTCAGAAACAGCCAGCTGCTGCGTTTGCACATTGTTAGGTGATCTGCCCTTTCTGTGTTTGACAGAGGATCCTTGGGCTGTTTTCTTGAGTAGAGGGAAGATGTGGGGGGAAGTCCTGGAGTGGGGGGAATGAAACCCTGGGAAAGAACGGAGCACACGAAGGCCCCAGGCTAATTGGAATAGCAGAGGAAATACAAACAGGCCAGAGGACACATGCACCGCACAAAACTTCCTCTGGTTCCATTTTGCATTGGTCATGACTTGAAAAAGCCTCTTTGTTGTGGAAGCTGAGCAGGCAGGGACCTGGGAGTTGGTCCCGTGTCACACACGCCGGGGCCCAGCGCTCAGCCTCTTCCCCTTCGCTGGGGTTAACTCACCAGCTGTCACCTGTGCGGCTGTGGCGCCCGAGCTTGTCTGGTAGGCAGGTGGGAAACAGCAGCCCCGCCGGTGGGAAGGAGACCCCCAGGTCACTTCTAGCAAAGCAGAGTGTCCGCCCCGCCGTCAGTCCCCACCCGTAACTCTCCCTACATCATTGGGTGAGTTTTTTCCCAGCCAGCGCTGAGCCCGAAATTGCCGGCTCTGTCTGTGTCCAGTCATTTTCTGAAGGGATGTGGAGAACCCTGTCCAGAAAGACCCTGCTCTGGTGGCCTCCTGCTCCCTCTGGAGCCCCGCCCCGTGGTTGTGCCTCGGGGGAGCTGGAGCTCTCTGGCTCGGGGGACTGTGACCCCGTGACAAAGCCGGGCCCTCAGCACCTCTCCTGGCCCTGCAGAGCATCGTTTTCACGGCAGTGCCCCTCGTCCTGGTCTTTCTGGGACAGAGTAAAACCAGTTTGCCAGTCTGTAGCAGACAGGGGTCTGTGCCTCAGCTGCCTCCCGGCTCCTGCAGCTTCTGTGACCATGCACGATGCACGTCGGGGTGGGCGAGAAAGTGAAGGTGCCTGACATTTGAGTTATGAGGTTAGAGACCTAATTGCACATTTGGGGTTTTATGTTCCCCCTATTTTTTTTACGCCTTTCACTGATTATTTACGTCTTGTGTGAGCTGCTTTTGGCAGCTCTGATAGGGGCGAGCATGTTACATGAGCCATCAGAGGTACAGACCCAGGAGGTGGTGGTAACTTGAAGGGCTCGAATCACATGACGTAATGTTCAGCAACAGTGGACAAACCAGAGAAACCCCACTGTTGTGTTCGTCCCCCTGTAAGGAAGAGAGACCCTTCGCGCATGACTGGGCCTGTGTTGGGGGCAACTAGCTGAGTAATGTGTGTAAAGGGCTCTTTGTCACGAAGGCCTGAGTCTCTGTCACCGTTACCCTCTGCTGTCTCCAGAAACATTGATAAAAACAGCGCCTGCCTCTTCTACGCAAAGGAGAGGGAGTGTCGCGTTTTGGCCTCTGTCTCCATTGTCTCTGGAAATCTGTCCAAATCGTTCAGTGCCTTATTTTATGGATCGTAAGAATGCCAGAGAATTCGCTGAGAGCCCTCCTTCAGAACGGGAATCCTGAAGGTGTCCAGGCCCCCCGACCCCCCTCGGCAGCTGCCTCCTGTCAGACAACGCTTCCCGGGTCCTCAGCCTCCTGACCCGCGTGTGCACCAGGCACTGCATGTCTGTGTGCTGCTCCCACTCGTCAAGCCACCCTCATGTCTCTCTGGCGCTGCCGCTGCTCTTGCGATGCCCCTCACACGAGGCCCTCCCCCCCACGGGGCCCTCACATAGGCCTCTAGACAACCCCCTTACCCCAGGCCCTCGCACGAGGCCCTCCCCAGCAGGGGCCCCTCGTCTGCTGCCCTGAGAACCCCGGGCAAGGGGAGACACACAAATGTCCCTGCTGCCTCCTGGGCTGGGTGTCCGGCCCTTCCTGCTCCCGGAGCCTGGGCTGCAGCCATTCTCATTTACTCTTGTCCTCACGTCCTGTGTCCTCCCACAGCTCGGTGCCTCTTTGACACGCAGCCTCTGTCTTCCCCTCCTTCCCACCCTGTCCTCAGCGCCTGCTTTCCTTAAGACCCCTACAACATCAGCTGCTGCCGGAAGCTTCCCAACTGTATCCTGGTCTGCTCCCTCACTGGCTCTCCCCTAAAGGCAGCGTGGGGGTCTGCCTGGGGCCGTCTCTGGTAGCGTCTGTTGTTGAATGTCTCTAGCCAGCAGCCTATGCAGTCCTGAGGGCGTGCTGTTCTTTTTGTTCTATCTCCAGCCAACCCCCAATTGGTGCTCAGTGAATGGCCATTGAGGAATAACAAGACCCAGCTCCTGTGAGCCTCGGTCTAAGGTCTCCATTAAACCACAGTGATTAATAGCAGAACCAGACTGGGCACTCTGCTAACATCACTCACTGGCCCCGCTCGCAACGCCCACAGCTCAGTTTGTGGTGTTGGCTCTGAGGCCAGGAGCACCTGCGTGACCTTCCCGAAGACCTGGGGTCCAGTGTCAGGCCCCCATCCAGGCAGTGTGGCTCGGGAATTCTCACTCAGGGCCGTAGGTCTTGTCCCTAGCACCTGTTTCCAGTGTGACTTGATGTGACTCATAGAAACCAAGCAAAGCAGACGTCGCCCAGCTAACACTTTCCAGCTCATCCTAGCCGCAAGGGGGAGGGGAGGAGGCTCACGTGGCACCGGGGATATGCTGGGGGAGGGAAGACTGGAGATGTGTTGATTTAAATATAGGAGCTTATGGAATTTAAAATTTTGCTCTTTTAAACGATACACCTAGAATCCATTTTGGCCTGACATCTCTGCTGAAAAAAGATGGTGACTACCTGAGCCAGTAGTAACTTGTGGGGCAGTAGTAACTTACGCTTAAACTACCTTTCAGGTCTTCACAGACATTTAGCAAAATGTTTATTCTCTTTGGGGTTTCCGGGCACCACCGGGATCTTAGTTGCCTCTAGAAATTTCAGAGGACTCTGGCATGTGTTCTTTCACCTTCCACAGAAGCCGTGTCTCACGGACTTCTTGGGAAGCTGAGACTGAGTAGGGACCAGCAGACACACCCCACCTCAGCACATGCCCGCCTAGGTCCTTGAACAAACCCCGCAGAGCCTTCTCGGAGCGGGGAGAAAAGGACCACTTGCTCCCTTTACTCAGTGGTAAGCTCTTTTTCTAAAAGCAAGCCTTCTTGAGGAAGTTGCTGATTTTATCTCATGCAGCCCTTCACCCCAGAGACAAAATGTCCCAGAGCCATGCTCCAGGAGATATCTGGGAAATGCCGGTGAGGTGCCCCCAGGAATGAAAATCAGGCAGCCACCTGAGTTGATATATGTCCCAGGATGTGGCTGGTCCCACTGCTGATAAGCCCTCGGAAGCCAATGGAAAGTAATTTCTAGAAGTAATCACCAGCACCACTACCTCCCACGTGGTGGGTGAGCAGGAGAGAGGATTCTGTGGAGCAAAGCTATGTCCTCTGTCCAAGAAGTCCAGCTCACCCCCAGAGGGAAAGCACACCCTTCCTGGTCTCCTCACTGCATGTCATTCTCCAAGTGTCTCTACCACCTTCAGCTCAGGCTGGACACAGATATTGGCAAATCCCTGCCTAGAATGCATTGTTCTGTTATTTTTTTTTTTAGGCACATAAAAGTATATAGAAAGATATGTTTAGCTTTACTGATCACCAACTAAACCTAAAGCAAACAGATTTTTTTTTAACTTAACAGATTAATAGCTGATATTCAGAATTAAAATAATCATGTTGGCTGAGAATCTGTGAAGTCCAGTATATCAGTCAGGGGGTGGGGGGAGGTAAATGGGAAAAATTTCTGTAAACTGAAAACTACAATTTGTAGCCAAAAAAATAATTCTTGCCTCAAGAATGCTGTTATGGTATTTTCTAGCCTGAGAAAGAATAAAAAGTATAAAGCATAGGAATAATAGAAGTATAGAAAAGACTTTTGTACACATAAGGTGGTCAAATAGTAAAATGTAACATCTCTTTTTTTAAATTTTACTGCATAACTTGTTATATATACAGTACTCTGAAGTGCAGAAAGTCTCCTTTTCAAGTAACTTTTTCTTTTCCCTTCATATTAAAGTATTCTGAAATTCCTGAAATATTGGCATTGTTTGCTGATTTTACTTGATAATCCTTTTTGTAATTGTGTAAGCCTTAGTTTTTGGCAAAGATATTTCTGGCAGGTTCTGTTGCTCTCACTTAGCTTAATAGTAGAATGTCACTCACCAGAGACTAAACTATAGCAATATCACTGATGTAATTTTTGTTAGAAATGCTTATAGGTTATTACTGAAGAGTTTCTTTCCTTTTCCCTTAGACCCCCTCATTATGCTTTCAGATTTTTTCTTTTTCCATTTTAAAAAGACAGGCTGATTAGGAAAGGAGGTAAAGAGGGGCAACTGCATAGCCACAGGCAGGCAGGAAGGCTGCCTCTTGCCTGTGCAGATACTGGACTGATAGCATGTTCTCAAATTTTCTCCTAACTCAAAAGAAATCATGGAAAAAGTAAAGTATCTGGTCCTTACCTCTCAGGGACTTGCTCAGGCTCCTGGAAAGCAGCAGTCAGTATTTGCCCAGACTGAAGAAGGTTGACTCTGGCATGATGTTTAAGAGAGACCGTGGAGACACCCTTTTATGGTGGCTTTGTGTGTGTGTGTGTGTGTGTGTGTGTGTGTGTGTGTCACTCTGTGGGTGAGCTTAGTAGAAGTGGCTCAGCCTTGTGTGTATGCGCGCCTTTTTTTTTAAAGTGGGAAGTGAGATTTTCTGTTAATAATTTATTTACATGGCTATCCAAAAACCCCTTGGAATTTATTATGCATTGCTGGTACCTATGGAACTTTATAAATTTTTTTACAAAGATTTAAGTATTAAAAAAATTCTTTGAAAGAGACTGAAGGAATAAGCCTTCACCAGAAGAAAAAAATCATAGCCACGTATGATTTTGTGTCCATGTTCTGTATAAAAGCATGGCTTTAAAACGTGGCTTTAAGGAAACAAATGTCAGCGTTGACAATTCTGGCTCCCTGTAAACTTGGTGCAGCTCCTGGCTCTGTGGCTCGTGGGCAGCTCTCGAGGACGAGGCTGCGGTGTCTGCTCAGTGGAGGAGACGCACTTGGGGTCGTGCGAGGGGCGGCCCATGTCTTCAGGCAGGAGCTGCCCAGCTGAATCAGGATCCACATGGACATGTAAGCGTGGAGGACGCCTTCCTGCTAAGTCCTGTCCTGGCACACGCGCCGAAGGGGACCTCTGCTGATCGCATGTCATTGAGTTGTAATTCTGTTTTGTTTGGCTCCATGCAAACCAGCCCAGTCACATGGCTCTCAAAATGAAATTTATTTGGAGGCTCAATGACTGGAAAGAGCGCTCAGAACAGGAGAGGCGCTGTTTGCAGTGTCCAGCTGGTCTCCATCCCCACCGAGCACCAGGCACTGCCGAGGGGGCTGGTGACGGGCAGAGGTGGTGCAGAGCAGGCTCCGGGGCTGAGGGGACTGCACCCAAGCTCAAGTGGAATCAGTGGGGAAACTGAGGATGTTTAGCCATGGCAGGACATGCGCCTTTTGGAAGTTGTCCACGGGGCAGAGGACAGAAGGCAGGTGGGAACCTTCCTGTCTCCAGAGACTAGAAGGACAGTCAGGAAGAGGAAGTTGCTGGAGACAGATTTCAAATCAGATACCCATTTTGTTCTCAAAAGTTGGGTGGTGAAAGAGTAAGCTATCTCTCGTTTAGATGTTCGCCTAAGCAAGATGGCTGTAGGGGGAGGGGGTGTGTGGAAAGAATTGAATCGTTTGTAGTTCAGCGTCCTCAGAGGCCCTGCTCCTTCAGGATTCTGTCAGAGTGGCCCGTGGTTTCGACCTGTCATGATTCTGCTCCATTTAGAAGCCCGCTCACTGCTTTTAAGCTCCAAAATGCTGAGGATTTTGTCCAACAGAAGAGCAGCAACTCACTTGAATTCGTCAAGCCTCCACTTCACTCTCTATAAAATAAAGGTATTGAGTTAAACAATCACCAAAATCATTCCTAGTACAAAATTCTATGAGGGGGAATACAGAGATTTGATGATTTGGTGGGTAAATATGATAAAATTTTCTAAATCTCCTTCGCTTAACCTTGGATTGATGAAGTCTTCACTGACAGTTTTTCAGCTCGTTTAAAGACCATCCTGTGGGGTTTTGTTTTCAATTTTTGAAATAATAATTATTAAGTGTAACATTCTTACACAGTGAAAACAGCCTGGTAAAGCCAGTGTTCTAGCAAGCCAGCCCTGGGGCGAGGGGGTCATTGCCCTGCAGGTGCTGCTGACCTTCATGTAACGTCATGTTGTGACTTTATCACTGTTGAAAGTTACCAGGATTTCTCTAGCTGTGAAGCGGAGTCAGCATCCTTTTCTGCAAAAGTAGTAGGATGGACACATGTGGCCTGAGCTGATAGTTTCTTTCCTTATTCTATCGTGTAGTTGAATATGTAGTTGATACTCAGTAAATACCAGTGAGATCAGTTGAAGGAATGAACAAATTCTTTATTAACCAATTCTCCTCTTTTCTCTACTTGAGCCTTAATGCTGAAGCCAGATTAGGGCTTCCAAAAATAAGCTGTTCACAGTAGAGGGGTCAAACTGAATTGCTGTTGAAAGTGTAAAGAACAGATGTTGTCATAAAATTAAGGGAAAGAAAAAAACACTAGTCCATGACTAATAACGTTGTGATATTTCTGTGTGTATAGAAATAGCAGTGGAAAATTTCTACAAAACAACCTCTATAACCAGTGTCTGAAATGTTTGCCTTTGTATTATGGGTTCTAGAGTTCTAGCATTTAGTCATCACTTAAAAACTTTGCAATGATCATTAACTTCTTCTAAGGAATTTTTAAACTTCTTCTATTGACATATAAGACATGAACTGTGGTCATTAAAATTCCTGCCAGTATTTTCTTAGTCTCTTTTGAAAGGCAGCTTCAAACAAGAACTCTGCTTCAGATTTGTTATTATAACATCTTTGTGGACACTTGGTTGCTGAATGCAAACTAGAACTTCTATAAATTCAGTCCCTCAAAGAACATGTTCTGTGGCAAGAGCTCTCAAGTGCAACCAAAAGAGTTTTCTTATTATTACCGAGAGACCAACAGGCTTTATTTTGAGTACATATAAGAAACCATATGTTTTAATCCCATTAAAAGTCATAAAGATGAGGAGAGGGACTTTTTCAATAAAAGGCAAATGCTGCTGTTTGCTTTACCATTTGAAAGAGAAGTTCATTTATTTAGCAAATATTTATTGAGCAACTACTTTGTGTCAGGCAGTTCTAGACAGTGGGACCAAGTGGGAAAAAGCCCCACAGAAATCCCCACCCTCATAGGGCTTCCATTCTGATCTGGGAGACACGATAAACTAGGTGCGAGATAAACTAGGTGTGTAGCAGATGAGGTGATAGGAGCTCTGGGGAGAGGAAACAGGAGTGCACCATGGGGGGTGGGGGCGGGAGGGGCTGCACCTCAGCTGGCGCACAGGAGGGCTTCTCTGTTGGCGTGAGAACAGCCTGATGCAGAGTCTGTCGAGGACAGGAGAGGGCAGGAGCAGAGGGGCACCCCTGGGCGCCGCCGAGTGGCCGAGAGCATGTGCGGGACGGGTTTGGGGGATCACAGAGCCTTGCGGGTCTCTGGAGTGGCTGAGGCGGCACTGGAGAAATGTCAGCCAGCCAGCCAGCAGTGACGAACTTGTCCTGTTTAATGAAAAGAACGCATCGCTTGAGTTTTGTGTCATATCCTTTTGTGTAATACTCAGAATGGCAAGTTCATTAAAAATGCTGTGTTCATTTTTTTAAAAAATTCAACAGGCTGCTTGTGGGTAAGGACCTGTCTTAGGCCCTGGGGGCTGCAGCACTGAATAGCCATGGAGTGGGAGCTCTTCCAGGCCCCGAAACCGTTAAGGGGTGGCCCATGAGACGGTGGGAGAATAAGGGCTGTGCCATCACCCCAAAGTCGGCAAGCTCCTTGCTGTGCCAGATGCTGCGGCAGATGTTAGGGGAACCAAGAGTCGCCTTTCCGTCCCTGGCTGGACCAGGTGGGGGTGCTCCCAGTCCGGGGAGTGGGGGACCAGACCAGTGGAGCCTTTGCAGCTGATCTGAGGTGCCATCTCCGTCCCTCACCGCCCCCCCATCCTCTGCCAGCCTGAAGGAAGCCGCGCGCCCGCCCCACACTGCGGTGGCCACCGGGGGTCCCTGCTCCAAGCCGTGCGGCCTCGCTGCGGTGCCTGTGCCGCTGCTGCCGCCCCTCCTGCCGCTGAGTGCGCGCTCGTGCCGCATCTGCTCTGTTAACAGTAGAGCTGAGCGCACAGAGAATGATTTTTTACTAGCACCGTCTTTAAAAAGTGGGGAGACACACGAGGCTGAGGGGGTCCCGTGTTTCCAGAAAATGATAGGACCTTTCTGGTGGAAGTAGAGAATCTTTTCTTGGACTTTCTTATGTCAAAGAAAGAGCTCTTGGTGCTGGTGCCACTCACCCCCCCAAAAAGGGGAACGCGAAGGACAGAGCAAGCAATTAAGGTGGGTGCAGGTGTGTGCCCAAGCCGCTCTGCTCCTGGGGCTGCCTGCCCACCTGGGGGGTCCGCTGCTGGGGTGAGGCGCTGCTCTGCCCAGGGGGCGGGGGGACCCCTGGACCTGGCCGCCTGCCCTCGCAGCCATTCACCGAACCACTGAGGCCAGGCGGCTTCCAGATGAAAAAGAGGGCGCCTGCCCACCGGGGCGGGGCGGAGCAGCGGTGGGGAGGGGCCGAGCTGGGGCCCATGCAGAGAAATGGGTAGGGCACGGAGGGTGGGGTGACACTGCTTGCTGTGCCCTGGAGCCCCTTTGGGGGTTGGGTTTTGAGGGGAGTGGGGCCAGGTGTGGGAAAGTGGACTGATGAGAAAGAACCGCAGGCTGTGTATTCCGTGCTGCTGTTTCAGTCTCCTCTTTGGATAAGGCAGCTTGTGGAAAGAAGTGATTAAAGGGGTGTGGCCTGCTTTAGGACTGTGTCAGGACTGTGTTGTATGAAGAGCATGAACAGTTAACAGTGTGAAGAGTTAGACTGGAGAGGACGGGTCATCCAGTAGAGAGACACTTGTGACTCGAACATGTCCAGGTGAAGGCATCGGATGACCGGTGACCAGGCAGGGGCAGGGGCAGGTGGCCAGTGGGGACTCGCTGGTCTTCTTAGTTGAAGCCGTGGACGCGTCTGCGGTCGTGGGAGAAGAGACCGTTGGGGGACCCTGGAGAGGAGAGGGGAGGTGGGGCGAGCAGCTGTAGGGAACCCAGCCTGAAATGGTCCAGGACAAAAGGGGGAAGGCGTTTGAGGAAGGGAAAGAGGGTGGGGAGCGGTGCCGAGCGCCACGGGGCTGCTCCAAGACTTGGCAATGATGAAGGGTGACGTGTCGCCTCTGTGGTCTCGTCCCTTTCTTCAGATATGAAGATGTTCATGGGAAGAAAGCACAGCAGCAACTTGAAATTTTCTTACAGTGCCTCACATTGTAGTAGTACACATGGAGCCACATCTTGGCGGTAGGGTCGGAGTTTCCACAAAACATGACATATAAGTAGAAATGATTTTGGATGCGATGTATAGAAACCCACCTGTGTGTGTAAGACCGTGCTTTTTCAGGCAAGGAAAATTTTAAGCAGCGTCCCCCCGAGTTCGCATTTGCCGCTGGTATTTTAACTTACCATGCTCTTGTTCTTTCTGTTTGTTTGCGCAGCCTGGCGCCGGTGTTTGCTCTGTTTGTGCCGTTTTACTGCTCCATTCCGAGAGTCCAAGTGGCACAAATTCTGGGCCCTGTGTCCATCACGAACAAGACGTTGATTTATATATTGGGACTGCAGGTACAGTATGCATTTTTATTGTTCACATTTCTTTAACCAGATCTTTTGGGGTTTTTTGGTGTGGGGGGAGTGTCTTTTTTCTCATTTGATCTCCTTGAAAACAATGTTTTGTTCCCATGAGTTTGGCTTCATGATCTCTATCAAATGTTCAAAGGAAGTGTTACAGAGCAGAAGCATCGGGGTATATACGGTACTAGAATACTCTCGCGGCCTTCAGAAATCTGATAAGTGTTCACTATAATTTGTATCAGTGGAAAATATTTTAATTTCATCATGCAATTGCGTGTGACTGCTTTTTAAAAATCATCGTACAAAGTGGAAACAAAGGAGGATAGTCAAATGGTGGAAAGTGGAAACTTGCTGTGGAAATTAGTGAATACGGTTTCCCAAGAGCGAAGATCTGAAGAAGAAACCAGGTATACCTGGCACCCGCGCCCTGGGGTGTCCTCGACGCGCTGGCAACTTCACAGCTCGCCTGGCCCGGACCCTCGCCACTGGCTAAAGGGCTGGACGTGAAGACCAGTAGAGGGTGTATCACCTGACTTCAGTGACAGAGGATCGTCTTCTCCAATAGCCGGTGACCTCTGGTCACTCACCGGGGCTCCCGGCCTGGTGGTGGACGACCCACTCGCCCTTCAGTTTTCTCCCTGTAACACTTGTCACTTTTCTCTCACTCTCACACCTGTTGATGTCAACTTGAAGTCTACTGCTTCCTGTGGCACCATGTTCGCTCGGCCTCTTGACCCATTCTTCATGCTCAGAACATTCCTTGTCCCACACACATCACGCCGGATACTCATGTCGCTCTCAGATGCTCTCCTCCTGCCACCCCCCTTAACCTTTAGCATTTCCTCCAGCTTCTCTAGTCTGCTGCTGGGTGTTATCGCTGTCTCATCTGGGGTGGGCGTTTCCTTATCACTTTTACAACCGTTTCTCATGAAATTGTTCTTCATCCCTCAGCCAGCACACCAGTACCCTCTCCCTTCTCCTCCCTGAAAGTCACGTGAGCTGAGAGCCCATTTCTGCCGTTTATTCTCATTACTAGGTCTGCTGCGGCATCTTCAATATTTTTAAAAGATGTTACAACCCAAAGCAGAACGAAATGTACCTGGGCCGGGAGACCCCAGCTCCGCGCTGCCATGGCGCTAGCGAGACAGAGCCACGTCGCAGGTGCCCTGTGAGCCTCGCGCTCAGGCTGCGGCTCCTTCCAGCTCCCCGTGCCGCAGCGTCTCAGAGCGAAAAACTGTTCAATTTATTATGGTGTCTTTGGAGCTGAGGGGACTCTGGCTACTTGCCCTGGCAGTCATTTGCCTTGTCTGTCCCCTGAGGCTTCCGATATCTATCTCACCGACTCATTCGAAGGAGCAGAGATAATATGTTGAGTGTTCAGTGTAATCTGAGCAATGTAGTCAGTTGGTTGCTGTTATGAATTCATCATTTATGTCTCTACCACAATTGGTTTTTCTGAGAGTGTGAGTATATTTGTGTGTGTGTGTGTGTGTGTGAGAGAGAGAGAGAGAGAGGGAGAGAGAGAGAAGTGGACATCAGAGAGTAGAGATGGAGATGCCTCAGTGACTTTTCGATAAAATCTGAAGTTCTCAGATGAATGGTGTGAGGGTTTGCAATCCAGCATCAGCTCCCAGCTCTCCCCTGCCCGCCCCCACCCCCCATCCCCGCCGGCAGGCTCAGAGTCTCTGTGCTCTCTGTCCTTCCCTCCTGCTCGTCCTTCACACACGTTTCTGTGCCTTTCTGCTCGCCCCACGACAGCTTTTTGAAGTTGGGAACATTTGATGCAGGAGTGGATGAATGAATGACTTCAGCTCTCACCACAAGAGCAAAAGTATTCGTGAAGGGTCGCTTGAGTATAAGTGGCTCGAGAGCCCTGCCCTGCCGGGCCTGTGGAGGGAAAAACGAGATGCGCGAGACACGGTCCCTTCCTCACAGAGCCCCGCGGTGAGCAGAAGCACACACAGAGCAGACACAGCCAGCACCAGACATGCAACAGGGGAGTGCGCAGGTCCACAGGAAGCCGCTTTTCCTGATAGGATTAGACGCTGTGCCCTTCTCACTTGCGTGAGACACAGCAGCCTGACGGGCCGTCGTCCGCGCGGCTGGACACACCACGCGGGTACGCAGCCCCCCACTGTCCGCCAGCTCTCTGACCTCCAGCAAATCGCTTAACCTCTCAGTTAAATAGTGGAAGTCGCCTCGTGGAGTGGTGCGGAGGCCTCAGTGAGGTTAGCGTGTGTCTGACACTAAGACCCGTGCTTGAGCGCCATGAAAGTGTTGGCCATTTTCTCCATTACGTTTTTTAGAAGCCAACGGCCCCAAAATATTTTTCTACATGATTCTCACCCTCATGATTCCCAGTCCCTTACACTAAACAGGAACACCTGCTGGGCCGAAGGGTTCTGGTTTAGGTCGAGGGATTGCATTTAAAGTCACAGCCAGTGCCCCTCTGGGTGCCAGCATCAGAGCAAAACGCGCCAGTCCCTCTTGCCCGCGCTTGGTCATCTCTTACCTGCGCTGTCATCTTTGCTGAGCCTGTCGGCCTCTGAGGCTTCGGCTTCCGCAGTGTCAGACATGCGCCTGGGGTCCTGCTGATGAGCGCAAGACCCCCCCTCCCAAACCAACCCTCCTCGTAGGCACACACCAGGCGCTCAGCTGCAGCGCTCGGCTCCCTGGTGGGGCGCTTGGGACAGCTCTCGGACGCCGATCATCTGGAAGACAGAGCTTTCGTGAGACCTGATTCTGATTCCCTTGCCATCCAATTACCTTGCCGTCCTTTGAAATCATTACTCAGTTGGCTCTTCCTTGCGTGAGCTGGAAGGTGGGTGTTGGCAGGTGCGTGCGAGGTCTCCCCATCGAACTCTGAGTAACACGATCAGGAATCAGAAATACAATCAGGAATCAGAAATAAGCTGCAGCATTATTTCATTACTTAACAACCAAGCGTGGGATGGTGACGACATCCTTTGTACGTTGCTGATTTCTAATAATTTTTGCCATGTGGTATTTCACTCTGTTTCAGTCAACGACTTCCCTTTTATAAATAAAACTGAGCTTGGATTTCTCTTACTTGTCATTGCACTGTAGTGCGCCAGATTCACCCTATCTGTTTTAGATTCCAGAAAGGCTGAGCGCTTGGTTTTGAAAAAGGAAAAGTAACGTATTATTTTCTCTTAAATAGCAGAATTGATGTTTATTAATTTTCTGTTTGTATTATTATCCGTAATTAATATTGAACTTTAATGACTGATTATAGTTATAGGATATAAAAATAAGTATGCAACGATTGGCAGTTGAATTTCATTTTTAGTTGCCTTTTTTTTTTTTTCTTTTATAGCTTTTCACCTCTGGTTCCTACATCTGGATTGTTGCCATCAGTGGACTTGTAAGTGTGATTTCTCCTCCCCCACCCCTTCCGAAGAAGTTGAATCTGATGGGTCATGTTCAGTTATTTGCAACATTCTCTTAACCACGTCAGTGTCTGGCTCAGCTCTACTTCCTTAGTGATGAAAAAGTTCCCGTCCCATGGAGCCATGGCACGAAAGAGCCTCGTTTCTCTCAGTTTTCATCATAATTTTGGTGAAAGTTTTAGCCAAGTCTCCTGCCAGTGTTGCTTTTAAATTACATCAGTGGTTGAATTCATAGTAGGAGAAAATTGAAAGAAAAAGAAAATGAAGAAGTTAGGTTTACTAAAAATCATGAGGCTGTTCTGCTTGTTTTGTAAAGACACGTTGGCATGCAAGGGAAATAATAAGGCGAAGTGGAAAGTCAGGTGGGTTGGAACTGCCTGAAGACTCGTGGCGTCTGTGGCCGGAGAAGGAAGAAGGGAAGGAGGCCAAGGGTTCGGGGAGGGCCCTCCCCGGGTGCCCATGTCCCCCTCACCCGTTCCTGCCATTCGATGGTATTTTAATAAGCATGTGTCTTAAACTCTGTTTATGAGGTGTTTTAAAATGAAATCTAGCACAGGAAATTGAGCTTTCTTTTCCACCAGTGACTTAAATCTGAACTCCCAAATTTATATTAAAAAAAATACGTTTATGACTTGTGTCTATGGAATGCAATTTTAATTTCTATGTTGGACAAAACTAAGAAAACTGCAGAATGGATGTGTAGTAGCAGATAGAACATCAGAGAAAAGATTTGGAAATAGCTCTGCGTCCCATTGCAGCCATTTTAAGTAAGATATCACAATTCTTTCCCAGGTAGATGGTGGGGGGTGGGGGGCACTGTGTCTTCCCTTTTGGCCTGCTCCTTTCTCTCCTTCCTTTAAGATCTCTCCGTTGTTCCTTTTCTGTGTTCATTCTTTTCATAGACAATTCAGTCCTTTATCCCCACAAATGATGTGCTTCTGGCCAAAATTCTGGGGATTGAAGTTACTTTGTTTCCCCTCCCTCAAGAGTTTCTCATTTCCCCAGATACCTGACTTGCTTTGCAGCACAGAGCTGAGAGGTTTTGCAAGCTCTTCAAACTGCCTGAGCCACCTGGTAGTCCCCGGCTGGATGTGACTTAGGGGCCCAGTTGCCAGGATGTCCCAGGTCTGATCTCATCCCCGCTGGCCTGCCAGCTAGACATACAGCTGTTTAAGCAGCCTGTGAAAGATGGGCACCTTGCTGCCTGCAGCCACAGCCTGGGCACTGACTGTTTCCTTCGTCAGACATTTCATCTCTCGGCAGTGCTGTCCTGAGTCTTCTTCTGGATAATTTCCTAAGCAGTCACGAATCTGAGCGGTGCCTTATCATATGCTGTGTCACTGTGTTAGTTTTCTATTGATTGATTGCTCTCATTATCCTCCCCTTCTTTAATAACTTATTATGTGACTCATTTGTCTTAAGATACCCCATTTTCTTTCGTCTGTTTTCAGACCCCCCTGGTTTTAAATTAAGTGCTTGTTAGCACCTCAGAGTTTCATCTTGTGACATTCAGTGATCTAGAATGGAGGTTGCATTTTTCATCTCTTTGTATCTTCTTAAGATCGAAAACGTACATGCTGGGATCCCAGCCTTTTCAGTGCGCATGCTTAGCAAGTAGTGTAGGTGCTTGTCTTAACTTTCTTTAAGGAATCAGAAGTTTAACAAATTTTTAGCATTAAAAATCCCTATTTCAGAAGAATGGATAGAATCGCACAGTACTCGGAATGTAACTCCCAGATCAACTTAGCATTTACTTAATCTCACTGTTAATAAACACCTGTGAGCCACTAGAATTTCCCGTTTACAGTAATTAATTCAACCAGTTGTACTGCCCTCCCACCATGAATGCAAGTCTGAAAAATCTTCATGGCAGCCCTCGCCTTTATTATTCCTCCGCCCTGACTGGGCAGTACTGTGATGGCCAGCAGTGACCGTCGCTGCCAGTGCTCCTTCATGCTGTCCTACAAGTGCCTGCCTTGAACTTAATGACTGGGTTATTTCCAGCAGATCACAGCTTTATTATGAAATGCCTCATGTAATAGGGTATGCTTTCCCTAAGGATAGTTGTAGAGACGGCACTAAAGTTCGGCCAGTGACGGGCTCACACCCTGCTTGCTATAGGGTCTCGGTCTGAGAGTCACAAAACCAGAGGTGTCCCAGATGTCTCTGTTCAACACGACTGCTCTCCTGTATGTGTCAAGTGACTTCCCTTTTTTAATACGAAATAAAATACTAGGAATAATTAAGCAAAAAATTTATACTGAAAAGAAATGCACCAATGCTATTTAGTCTTTGGGGAGTAAGAGCAGGGCTCAAAAAACCTGTTAATAAAATTTCATTATTTAGAATTGAAATCAGTGGTTCACCTGACAATACTGTGTGTGTTAGGGAAGTGATTTTTTTTTTTTTTTATTTCAAGCTGGCGAGTATGTATTTTTTAAGAGAACTTTTTTTTTTTTTTTCTAAAAAAGAGACATTTGTGTAAATCATAAGTCATGTGCTGTCTCTAGTCAAAGAAACCAGAAACCTTACTCATACATTTCTGGAAAACCGCCAGGTTTGGATTTAGCCTATTTTGTTGCATTATTAGTGGGATTATTTTGGTGAGACTAGTTTTCATCTCCTTGTGTCAGTCATTCTGTACGGTTATAAATGTTTTGGATATGTAAGTTTAGCCCACCGATTTTATTTATTTATGCATTTATTTATGCATTCATTCATTCCCACCAGTTTTATAATGAGGAAGTTCATAACATCAGTACGGTATCTTACTGGGTGGGAGCCCATTTTCAGCTTTCATTGAGCACATAAAAAAGAATGTGAACTAGAATTTTTCTGAGTTTGGGAAGGCTTCTGCGGGAGCAGTGAGGTTGGTTTCCCTCGGACCACATAACTCTTCAGTGTGGCTTTGCGACCATCCAGTCCCAACTGCTGCCCAGAAAGGAAACAGGCCTTCTTTGTGCTGAAAGGTTTACTTTGAGATTATTCACATGTGTCATTGTTCAGGGTTAGCACTTGTTCCTCCTTGGGCAATTCTGATTTTTAATATCATCATTTAAAATAGGACTGTTTCGTGAATGGTTGCAAAATGGTGATTTGAAAACCTGCTGTAGCAGCCAAGTGAAGTGGCTCAGTTTACACAAGAACTTCTCGAACATTAGCACACACCTGCTTCCAGCATGTTCTCACCGCCACATGCAACCGTTCTCCCTAAGGCCTTTGGTGGAGGCCTTAAACCATTGAGGCCACCCTCCACTCAGCGCCCCACCAGCCCTGCTACTCTCCAGCCCTGCCTCTCCTTCAAGAAGACAGTGCTTCCTTATTAGCTTCACTGAAGTTCTCCTTGCAGTTCTACTGCAGAGAATCTCTGGGCCATCTATATCCCAGGAGTTCCCCCATTTTCTGCCATCTTATGAGTCATGGTGATGAGTGACTCATGGCCACCCAGCAGGCTGTACCCTAATTCTCAAAACCTGAAGTCTTGAACTTGGACTGATTCTGATTAAAACAGAAAGAGCCTACTTTTGCCCATTTTCTCTTCTTGCAGTTCATTTGTTCATCACCCTCTCCTCTGCCCTCAAGCTCCGTGAGAACAAACAGACCTGTGTTTGTCAGACTCCAGCCTTTTCCCCTTCACTGTGTCCCTTCACACTTTACCCATTTCCTGGCTTGCCACCGGTTCTCTACGGGGTATCAGATTTGGGGTTTCTTGTGACTAAACAACCTTACTGTGGAGAAAAAAAATCTATCCTACCCCACAACGAGATGAGAGACAGAGATTGGCATCAGATCATTGAGGACTTTGAATGTGGTCTGTGTGTGTGTGTGTGTGTGTGTTTTCTCTGTAGGCAGTGGGGACCTTGAACGCTTTTCAAACAAAAAACTTACCCACTGGTGCCATCAGGGTTTGCGTGCCCCAGGACGGGCAGGGAAAGTGAGCAAGCTGGAAGGGCCCAGCCGGCTACCTGGGACCTGTAATTTGCCTGTCTTCCTTCCCGCCAGTATTTTAAAGACAAAAACAAAACATGGTCTCATGGCACCTACAAGAGAAAAAGCCTGGGACAGAAGCGTGTGTTAACTGACGTTCCGACTCACCGTGTAACTTTAAGGAGAAAGCTCGTGAGCACAGGCCTCTGAGGAAAACTGACCTTTCCTTGGAGTAAAATTTGAAGCCCCAACCCGCTCTGGGTGCGTGAGAGTGGTGTTGGGGTCCCTGAGCCCTCCCCCTGCTTGGGCCTATCTTCTCTGCTCCTCAGTTTCCTTTTCTCCTATCTAGTCCACCTCAGGATTGACCAGAGAGGGCGCAGTGGAGCAGGTGAAGTAATCCATGAGATCCCCAACATTTGCAGTTGAACCTGCAGGCTCGAGATGGTTTTCTAGCAGTTTGTTGGGGAGAGGACCAAATGTCCAAGGAGAAGATGCCAGCGGGCCCTTAGGAGAATCCCTACTTAAGAACATTTTCATCTTCTCGTAATTAAAGTGGCATTCGTCATTCTAACACTGCGCTGGTTGCCTACCAGCCCATCACATCCCTCTCCCCATACTGATTTCTTCATGCCTTCTCTCTCCTCCCCCTTCCCCGCCAAGCCCCTTCCCCCGTCAGGTAGCCTGGACCCACAGAAGGAAACCGTCTGGGCGCTGTCGCAGGTCGGTCCAGGGCCGACAGCGTCTTACTAGACGGCAGATACACAGGGGCAGCGACTGGCAGACTTTGGTGTTTAACTCTGCAAAACAGAATGAATGAAATTAAGCCAATGGCTTGATGAAACTGGCATGGAAGTGCTTATGGAAGATTTTTATTACTGCAGCTTACCTTTTACCTACAGGCAGAAGCATCGCCTCCTTTCACAGTTGCTAAATCAGCGGTCTTCCCGTCTCTCCCCAGCCTGCGGGCCCCACCTTCGTGGTGCTGAACCCCTGACCGCTCCTGGCATCCTTCTGTCTCGGCACCCCCTGCCCTCGTGCCATCTCCTATTTTGCTTGAACAAACCCAGGACAGCTGCTCATTTCCAGGCTCTTACTTGGCCGAGTGTGTTGTGTTCACATGCTTTTGCTTGTTCGGAGTATTTGCGGCCGCCTCTCGTCAGGGCTCTCCCCACCGGGCTGCCTGTGCACTGGGACCCCCGCTCTGCTGTGTCACCGCCGTCAGTCACTTAGAACAGGAGCAGAGCAGCAAGTGCCCCCCGCAGCTCCTCCATGTCCTGCCCCCCAGGAGAGGGCGGGCCGGGCCGCGAGGGCCGTGACTGGGAGCAGGTCTAAGTGTTTGAAATTTGGGGTCAGGTCCAACTTGAAGTAAGTAGAGCAATACAGCTCTTTCCTCAGCACTTGACAGATATTAATCCTCCTCATGAAAGCCTGAAGTAGGCACGCCTCTCCCCATTTTATAGATGAGGAAACCGAGGCACAGAGAACTTCAGCCTTTGCCAAGAGGACCCGTGTTTGGTGGGGACGGCCTCCCGAGGCGGCCCCCAGCGGGGCGCCGGTCCTGCGTCGCTGGGCCCCTCCTCCCCCCTCTCTCCTCCTGGCAAAAGGTTACTCATTTAGGCCTTGACGCTGACGCTCTTTCTGAGTCAGCCCTGTCTTTCAGTTTAAGAATTATACATTCTTCTCTGCCATTCCCAGGACCTGGCTGTCTCCAGCATTGTATGTGCCTTCCGTAAATAACTGTTGAGGCTTGAAATACAGTAGTATCCAACTCATTTCTGGGCTACGAAACACTGAATCTCTGTGATCGCCAGGGTGCGTTCCACCCCTACTGCCTTACTGGGGTCTTGATACCGTCTCTACCTGGTGGAGAAGCTGGGCTTCCCCTGAAGGTGGGGAAGCCCAAGGTCAGGCTGCCTAGCCGGAGGGATGGAGCCGGGACCAGAGGTCAGGTGTTTCCCAGCGGGTCTGCCAGCGCCCCCAGGACGGCCGTATCAGGCCCTCATCCTTAGTTCCACCGCAAGACCCTTGCGGGCAAAGCAGCCCCTAGGTCCCCCTGACTGCACCTCTAAGCTGAGGTTCATCATCACTGGGGACACGATTTGAAGGGAGAGCCTGAGCACGACGGGATTTTAAAGGCGCCCACGGGTGCTGAAAGCCACATGCCAGTGACTTCCTCAGCCGTTGTTAGGAGGTCGGCGGGCCACCCAGTGCCCCGACACCCGCCGCCTCTCTCCTGCTGGGGCGCTGTCTCCTGAGGTCACCTCGACACTTAACCGGCCTTCTCAGGTGGATTGAGTGCGGTTTAGTCCTCACCTGCACAAGCTCCAGACCCCTCTTGGGTTTCTGGCATTGTCATGCCCTGAAAAAAAATGGCTTTAAGAAAGGTTAAAGGATCATTATAATATCTTAAGCTGGTTCAGTCATGCTGTCGGGCAAAGGGGAAAGAACTGGACATAAAAGGAAGAGGCTGCTAGGACAGCGCCCATGCTTCTAACCCGCAGGAGGTTTGGCAGATTAGTGCGCTGGTTGCCTTGAGGAGCATTTTCCCACAGGGACTTTGCGTTGTTTTCTTATCACCAGATGGAAAGTCCGGAATCGGGGTTGGTTATCTCTTCAAGCTGACTTTTTAAAAATCTCAGCGTCCACCGCCGCCTCCTTTGGGGCTGACTTCTGTCTTGATGATAATAGTCTCTGGGAAAGGATGTCGTAAAATCTGAGTGTGTTCATTGTTTCTAAAGAATAGTATAACTTTTGTCAGCGCTTTTTCTCAGGTTGGTTTATGTTAGCTGGGGACATTTTCAAGTTTCTGTTTGCTAAACATTTTCAAGGTATCACAAGTTTTTTGTTGCCAAATCTTCAATCTATTAAAATCCTACCTCTTTTATAACATTTGAAAGATTTATGTTCCTAGAAATGTCTCGATCTTCACCTTCATTTCCTTATGAAAAAAAATCTTTTTTCTGTTAATGTGTTTTTTGCCTACAATAACATTCACTAATTTTAAATGTGAAGTTCTGGTGACTCTGTATGGTCATGTAACATCCACGATCAAGATAGAATAGAAGCCTCTTGCCCTGAAAAACTTCTCATTCCTTTTGCCCCCGTCCTCCCACCTGGCTGGCACCCCCCCCACCAGCACTCACCTTCACGCCATTGTACGTTTGCCTTCTCTAACTTTCCCGTAATTGGGCTCATCCATAAACCCTGATTTTGTGTGTTACTTCTTTCATTGGACATGTTGTTTCTGAGACCAGTCTCGGTGACAGACATGCCACCCCTTGGTCTTCTAAGTTCTTCTGATCTGCGATTTGGTCGCTCCACAGTCCAATGGCTTCTGAATAGTTGGGGTGCTTGCAGGTTTGAGTCACTATGAATCATGCGGCTGTGAACATCTGTGACCACATTTCTGGGCGGACATATGTTTTACTTCTCTGTGTAAATACATGGGAGGAGAGTGGCTGGTCCTAAGATAACTGTGTTTCACGTTATAAGGTGCTGCCATGTTTCCTTGCCTTGCTGCACTGAGATCTCCCGGACAGTCAGGCAGTCATGGAGAGTGGACATCTTGCCTTGTTCTTGATCTTAGCAAGCATTGGATTTTTCACCATTAAGTCTGTATCTATAGATGCAGTCCCCATTTTCACATTTAGTTTTCATTTTTATTTTTAGTTGAATGTAAGAAAAAGTTTCAACATACATCTGTGTTCCCCTTAATTTTTTGTTTTGTTAAGTCAGTCTATGAGAGTGGATATCATTCTGAAGGAGGGTGGTCTTCTTGTAGAATGGGATATTAAAGCTCCTAATTAAAACTCTTACCATGTGCCAGAGACATGGATTGTCTCTGCATGTATTTTTTCCTTAGTAACAGAACCTTCATTTTATTTGGGAAAACAGTGCTTCCAACTGAGAGGTCTAATTTCCCAGTTTTCTTTGCAATAAACCATCAGACCAAATTCTGGCCCCCCAGCCCCTGAGCCATAAATACATTGACTGGTAGGCCTTCTGGGGGTGCTCCTTACGGGAACCTTCTGTGTCTGTCCTTCATTATTTTCTTCTCCTCTCTGGAACGCAGTTAGGATGGTGAGAGCTTTTTCTTTTAACACAGAGAACTATACTTCTGTTGTCATTCAGCAATTATTACGTGCAGTTTCTCCTTTGTATAATTTAACCTGGTCTTCCAGGTGCATGATTTTTCCAAAGGAAAAGCTTAGAGCAGTAGAGCAGCTTCCTAAGATGGTTTGCTAGAGACAAAGAAGCTATAATCAGGCTAATTAATTCTGTTCCTATTCTAATTCAGCTTCCCAAGAATCAAAAATACCCAGGGTTGTGATTGGGTACTTCATAATGATATTGAGAGAGAGAATACTAGAAGTTCACCTGCACATTCCACATTTGTACCTGACAAAGAACAAGGTCAAGAGACTCTTTGACCAGGAGCCAAAGGCCCCAGGTGTTTGAGAAGAGTCATTTCATAATTTATCACAAGTGGAAGAAATAGCTTTGGGATCTCTAATTTGCACATATTTGGTTTGGGGGAGGGGTGTAATAAAATAAGTAATCTCTAAAGTTTCTTCCTTATTTAGCATTTTCAGTGAAGAGGTAGGAAACAAACAGGGTTAGACAAGATCTTTCTTTGTTTGACTCCTGTAGACACTAGACACTGTACCCAGTGTCTTGAACACAGCCTGGCCTATAGTAGGTGTTCAGTAAATGTGCATTGAGGAAATAAATTGAGACCGAAATGGGCCTGGTTTCCTCAGGATTTGAATGCATCTGAGGTCATCTGTTGGGGTCCAGGTGCAGAGGAGCCAGGGCCCTTGGCCCACCCCATCTTGTCTCGGGGGGCAGCCCTTCATGTTTCCTGTCGTCCCACTAGAGGATGGGTCTCTCAAGCGCCAGGCCCAGGTTCCCAAGGCCCTGCCATGCAGTTTTTGTGCAGCCACAACAACTGGAGAAGCCCCACAAGCGAGCACCTGGCCACCTTCACCAGGTCAGGTTTCCTCCCCCACCCGCTGTGGCTTCGTGCTGACTCTAAACAAGACCGACGGGCAGTGGAGGTTCAGACCCTACAGTCCAGACCCTTCCTCCTGTTTTGTACCACATTTTTGTGAGGCACATAATTCCGTGGGGCCCTTTCTCAAAGAACTAGCAGTAATCTGAAAAATCGGAATAAATGGATAATCAGCATCCACATTTATCCATGCCTAAAAGAAAATAATTTCCTGTTACTTAACATTGTCAGCTGGGTTTTATGAGGTGACATCTCTACGGTTTGCTGGGTGGGGGGGCCTCCCAGCTCTGCCAGCAGCTGTGGCCGGGCTCTGTGGCCCAGGCCCAGAATTCTCTGTGGCTCCCTGGCCTCTGGGTCCCTGTTCCTGGCTGACTTCCTGGTTCCTGCTGCTCAGATGCTCTGGTCCTTCTCCAGCTGCCCCCACGCCCCAGACACACGCCGTGGTCCCTTCTCAGGGCACCTGGCCTGCCTGAGGACACGGCTGCTGCCTTGTCCCTGGTCTTTGGGCCCCTCGGTGTGATTGTGGCCTTCCCGGCCCCCGGGGCCTGCCGCTCTAGCCCCTCCTGGAATTTCCCCTGGCTTCTCCAATTACAAGTCTGAGCACAGAGCCTACTTTTAATGCCTCCTTTTTTCACAGAGTCCAGGGGTTTCATGAAAACTCTCATTCAGAAAGTCCCAGTAAACAGCTTTTGAGCTGTTGAAGTTAAGTGTAACGTGTACGCTGAAGGTGGAACATGTAAGGGATACACTCACACAGCTTTCAGCAGTGACAAAGTGCGCCCCGGGTACAGTGTGATATGCTTAGTCTTATCTCCTCTTGTCACAGACTACGGCAGTGAATGTATCAAATATTTATAGGAAACTGCACTCTAAGCTCTTTCTTTTTATATATATATATATTTTTAATTGTTATTTATGTCTTTTACATTTTGTATTCCCCTTGGATAACCCACCACCAATTCACCCGTGATCCATCTCCGTGGTCCCTTGTGTTCTTTTCTACTCCATTTTGTGCCCTTATCTCCTCCCACCCCCAGTATCTCTCTCCTATTTGGTTTCCTTATAGTCCTGTTATAAGTGAAACCATTCGATATTTTTCTCTTTCTTTCTGGCTTATTTCACTGAGTATGATCCCCTCTAATTCCATCCATGTCGCTGCAAATTGCATGTGTTTATCGTCTTTGAATGCTGAATAGTATTCCATTGTGTCCTGGGAAAACTGGGCAGCCACAACCTCTTTCTTTTTTAATCCTCTGTGAACACCTACAACATTTCGCAATAGCCTTTATTTGTATCACAACCCCAAGCATCCCAGGGCATGCAAAGGTGCACGCTACCTTGGGAGAGGACAAACTTCAGGCCAGCCAAGAGGGCCAACTGGCAACTTCCCCGTTTCCTTTAAAAGAACCTAAGAGTGTGTATTTATTTTTGTGGCCTGTCATCCATTCGCTGTTCTTCCAGCAAATACTCACTGGATCCTTATTATGTGCCAGGCACTGTTCTGGGCACAGAGATGAAACAGTGATCAAAACCAACAAAAATTCTTCACTAGTAGACAACCATTCAAATAAGAAGTGTCACAGGAAAGAAATTTAAGTAAATGAGCCCAAACCCTCTGTTTTAGCCCTGCTGCCCCTTGCAGCTGCGTATTTACTTACTACTTAGTAGGCTGTCCCCAATTCTGTGAGTGTATCTTTGGAGGGAGGGCAGGGGTAGGTGTGGGTAGGAGGCTGAAAATCTTTAGCCTTCATTAATTCCTTAGAGGAATCTATAGCATATTCCTCTCTGTTCTCCCTCCCTCCCCCCAAAAAGTGGTGAACTCCTTAGGTACAGGCAAAAGTTAATGCATCCTCATTTCCTTAAAAGTCATGACCAATGTAAAATACCCACCACACTGATGGGTTTAGAAGGTATCTAGGTGCGCTGTCTAAGACGAAGTGTAATTCAGTGAAGGGGGTGACGTTAGGTGGAGCTCTGCTCCTGCACGATTCCGATGTTTTACTCGAAACAGAATGAACGCTAAGCACATTGTGGTAGTTCAAGATGCATATTGTAATCCCTAGGGCCAACACAAGGGGGAAAAATGCAATGAGACAGTGCTGGAAAAACAACCTAACAAATTAAAATGCTGAAAAATATGTGCTTAACACAAAAAGTCAGAAAAGAGAAGCAGAACACAAAGCAGATGCGACAAATAGAAGCCAAATAGCAAAATCCAACTTCATCAAGGTAAATACATTCAGTGTAGGTAACCGAGGAAGTTTAAAAGCCAGAAATGCCTTCCAGGAGATGCTTTAAGCCCAAAGACAGCAGAGAGGGTGTGGATGTGGGCTGTGCTGGGCGTGGGGGGAGCAGGCTGCCCACCTGCCGTGGCACCTGGTCTCTATTCCCTGAGCGTGTCCGAGTTCCACGGGACCTTCTGCCATTGTTTGGATTTACCCTTCTCCCGAGCTCCATGGGACCTTCTACCATTGTTTGGATTTACCCTTCTCCCCACGTGCTCGGTGACTTCTAATTACTCAGTGTGTTTTCTGTTTTGTTACTGTGGTTCAGGATGATAGATGGCTTTTTAGTTTCATTGAACGTGGAGTTTGTCCGGTTTTCATTTTCTTTATTTCTGTACCATGTTTGAGAGAAGGGCCCTGGAAATGATTGGAAATCGAAAGTCTCCCGGCATTCACCTTTCCTCCTACTCCAGTCTGACTTTGCTCCTGCAACTGCACCAAAATGTTCTTAAAACATCATAACGTCATCAAAAGCCTCCATTTTGCCCAACCCAATGGCCACCTGCTTTTAATTGAACCCTGAGCTGGTTTGGGCAGAGCCGACTACTTCCATCGTCATACTCCTCTTAGCTTCAGCGCTCTACACTCTGCTGATTTTACTTCACGGCCCTCCCCACCCCCCCACCCCCTGTCTCAGATTTCTTCACCTGCTCTGTCCGTCTACCAAGTATTGGGCTGCTCCTGAGTTCAGCCCTCGTCTCCTCTTCCTCAGCCATACGTTTCATCTCATCTAGTCCCATCACTTTAGATTCCATCTAAGACCAGCGACTTCCAGTCTCTGCTTCTGCTGACATCCCCCTGGAGCTCAGGAACTTGCATCCACTACCCACGTGGTCTCTAGTAAACTCCCTCGTAGATACCCTCACACTCATTCCTGCATTGCATTTACTGTTTGCTTGAAATGTTCTTCCTCCCACTCTTCAAATTATTGCCACCCCATTATTCTTCAGGTACTCACTTCTGCGAGAATTTCCTCGACCATCCAACCTAATGGAGGTCTCTGCCCAGGTCACTTTTCATTTCCCTCACAGAACTGGTCTGGGTGGTTTTGTGTGTGTCAGCTGGTTTACCAGGCTGTAAACACAGGGTCTTGTCAGGCAAGCTCTCAGCCGATGTGATTAACTTCTTACCCTAAGAATCAAATGCAGACAGCTAAAGGTTTCTGTCTTTACAAATAGGCCACCTTCATTTTTACCCAGAAAACTATAGACACTAGTTAAATGACCTTAAGAAGAAAAACAGACTCATTTGTAAGCAGGACTGTTAACTGCTAACTATCAGTGAGGATTTCAAAATCTGAAAGCTAGATGAAAGTGCTGCATGCCCTATAGATGCTCTTTCTTTTCTGACTAGTGTGTGCTAGGTTAGGGCAAATCACTGAGCGTCAGGTTCTCTGCCATTTCCCTCTCACATGGCCATCTGCCAGTGGGAGTAACCACAGAGCTAGCACCATGTGAAAGTGTTTTGATTATCAGATCTTTCGAGATGTACTTTTAAATAAAAACATTGTTATAAAATACTTTACCAGAGCTAAGTGTTTGAGCATTTGCTACTCTTCTACCTTAATAAAAGCAGTTTGCCCAAACCTCACACTGATTTGTACTGCTGGGTTTTTTGCAGTTTGGTAGGAGTCATCATTATCACCTAAGCCATCTAAAACAAAGAAAAGAGCATGTTCTTGAAAACTCTGTTCCCTCTCAACCATCCATCGGGACTTTTCTCTTCCAGGTTTCCGGCATCTGCTACAACAGCAAGGTGTTGCAGATCCAGCAGGTGCTGTGCGTCCCCAGCGGGGTAGCCAAGTTCTTTTCCTGTACCCTCGAGCCCATCTTCTCGTCTGCGGAGCCTACCACCGAAGCCAGGGTCGGCATGGGGGCCACTGTGGACATCCAGAGGCAGCAGAGGGTGGAGCTGCTGGACCGGCAGCTGATGCTCTCTCAGTTCGCACAGGCCCGGCGGCAGAGGCAGCAGCAGGTGAGAGCGGCAGTACCCGTAACCTGCTAGGAAGCGGCAGTTCCCCCCTCAACGCTCAGCGCTCAGAGCTGGCACAGACCACGGGCTGCCCTTGCTCCCTGCGGTGTGGCTGTGGGCGTGTTTCCAGCTAGAATGTAGGTCTCTGATAGTGGCCGAGTCCTTCTTACTTCTTTTTAAAGGCAAAACACTAAATTGCTGCTGAAAGACCCGGTCAGCTGGACACTTGTTCTGGTTCCACTTCTGTTGGATCAGCATTGTTTCTAAGAGACACACCAACCTAGTTAACGGAACCTGGTATTTATCTGTTTTTATAATCTTTGCAAAAAGCCACAGTGTCTTCCTGTTAAAATGCTTATTCTCATGTTCTCTGGAGTGAAAGTTAATCTAAAACTTCTTGATTTTCCTTGGTTGAAGTGGAGACGGTATGAGGTAAGAGAATTTTCAAGGGAACAACCAAGGAGTAAATCAGACACATGCTGTGTTTTCTTAGCCTTGTCACCAAACATCAGACCACCCTGAGCATTTGCCCCAACACTCTGAGCCTCTGCTTGGGGGAGGCAGAGAGGAGGTGACTGTATGTGAGACTGAAACCTCGTTCCTGGCTTTTCATTCGTCTGTGGCCAGCACGCCCGGCTCTTCCTTCTCTCCGGGGTATGAGAGAGGGTCCTGTTCCGCCCCGTCTCCTGTCACCCGGGGGAGAGAATCGTGTGTGCAGGCCTCACTGGTCTGCAGCCGTGAAGCAGGGCGTGACGTCCCAGTGTTTCCTCATAGACAGGGTCCCAGCGTGCAGATCTGGGGCGGGAAGTGGGGGGTCGAGTCCACGGGGAAGGATGGAAGCAAAGCCCCTTCCCAGTGAGCTGCTGGAGTTCGAGATGGCTCTGGAACAGGCAGTAACGAGGCCCGTGACAGGGTGGGCCTCGGAGGACAGACCGCGGTCTTGGGGATGACAGGGCCGGGGAGATCCCCAGCGGCCTCTGAGGGTAGAGAACTGAAAGCGAGGCGCCAGGGATTCCCTCACAGAATGGCACCCGAGACTAGCTCGTGTTTAGCCAGGGGGAGAAGTAGGTCCTTCAAGGAGACAGAAAAATGAAAAACAAGAACTCAGAATGCCCGGAGTCCGGAAAGCTGAGTCACCACGAGCGTAGGTTCTCCAGGTGTACTCGACAGCCACGAGGCGAAAAAAGTAGCAGCCAGGTTTAGAGGTCTCCGGCTCACAGGGGCTCGGGGGGTAACCGCTGGGGTTCCTGACCTCACAAGAGCCGCCTGGCGCCAGAGACAGACGAGGCACCTTTGGAGTCAGCAGGAGGAGGCGGCCCCTGCGCCCGCGAGCAAACCAGAGGAGTGTGCGTTCCCAGGCCGACTTGTATGCGTGGAGTTGGGGGACAGGCGTGCTGGGGATCAGCATCTTTCGGGGAGGGGAAGGGAAGGAGAGAGGGAGACTGACCACGCTTCTCAGGAGGCCTCCCTGATTTCTGGGGGGAGTGACGTGGGAGAACCCTTCGAAATCATCCCAAATTCGGGCGAGAAGCTGAAGCTTTGAAGCTCCACCAGCCCATCTGTGGCGGGTGCGGATAGCAGGCCTCGGCTGACCGACTCTCCTGAGATGCTCACCACGCACAGAGGGGCTCCCCTGGGGGCCGCAAGGGCCAGCACCCCAGAAGCAGAAGATTGAGCGCTTCCGACCTGAGGGAGGTCAGGTGGGCCGCAGCGCCCCCGTGCTGCTGGGCTCCTGCTTTCTAGAAGGTCGTGGAGCAGCTCCCCCAAAGTCCAGGGGTGCTGCCCTGGGAGCAGCAGCCGGGGGGGGGGGCGGGACAGACTGCACCCCTCCCGCCAGCGCCCCTGCCGGGCCTCACACTCCTCCTCTCAGCTGGGCTCAGGCTCGTGGTGGCCGTGTGGGCGTCACCCCGGCCAGGACAGGCGGGGCTCTGGGCACAGACAGCGGACACACGCCCTCTCCCTTCCCGAGTCTGGCCGACCCCAGGAACTCAGGCTGGTGGAGCCGAGCTGGATAAATGCCCCAGAGCAGCGAGTCTTCCCGGGCAGTGCCCGGCAGTAAGATGTCGGAGAAGAGGCTGCGTGGACGGTCGCCGTGCGGGGAGGTGCCCAGGACCCCACGGAGGGGCGGCACTGATGGCGGAGAGGGGGGCCATCAGCCATTCCGGGAGCCCGCCTGCCTGACACGAGGCGGCAGGTGGAGAAACGGGAAGTCGCGCCGCAGGCAAGAGCGAGGTTTTGACGCTGGAAGCTGTGAGAAGTGGCTGCTCTGCCCTAAAAGGAGTTTCCTCAGAAACACGCGTGCGCCGCAGTGTGTGGGCCGGTGGGGGAGAGGAGGCCGCGGGGGAGAGACAGACGCGCAGCTCTTCCTCGGTTCCGCCCCAACGGCGCCGACCCCCGGGCCGCCCACAGGCTCCTCCCTCCCGTGGCCGCTGACCCCCCAGCCTGCGCTCGGGCCTGCGCTGGCCTGCAGGTGTGGAGCACAGACGAGGCGCCTCGCCCTGGGCTCCTGTCCTGCACGCCCCGCTGCCGACTGCACGTCTCTGCTAGAATGTTCCACAGGCACTTGCAGCCCACCATTTCTGTGCTAAACGGGCTTCTCCTTACACGATACCCTGATGAAAGGCCCCATTTTCTACCCAGAGGGCCCAACCAGGAAGTCTGGGCTTCGCCTCCCACTTTTCTCTCTCAGGCAACCGTGTCCCTCTTGCTCCCTCCCCCACAGTGTCTTCCTTCACACCAGTCTGTCTTTCCTTCTCTCCATCCTGCTGCCTCAGTCGTGGCCGCCACCATCTCTTACCTGCATTTCCACAGGAGCCTCTTACCCGCCTCCGTCTCTGCACTGTGCCCCCAGTTCCGACCCAGAGGGACCTCTGTGTTTTTGTCCTGAGAAAACCCTTCAGAAGCCCTGTGCAGCCTCAGCCCAGTCTGTCTGCCTTCACATCTGCTGTGCTTCTGCCTAAAGCAACCTCCCACACACAAACACACACACGCACGCACGCACGCACACACACTCTAACTCCTGTTCACCCTTCTGTATGTGTTAGGTATCACCTCCTCTCAGGCGCGCCTTCTCTCGCCTCCCAGACGGAGCGGCCCTCTCTGTCCCTGCAGCCCTATGTCTCTTCCTGGCACTGCCTACACCTGCCTCTCACTACTGATTTGCTCCCCTCTGCCAGTCATGTCTCGGGCTGAGCGGAGACTCTTTTCTTCCTATCCCCACTGTATGAGCAATGCCTGGCGCATAGGAACTCACATATTTGGGAGATTCAGGGATTAATATTTGCAGCATTCTTTCATGGCCTGAGGATACAGGTGGATACAGGTGAAGAATCAGGGCCAGAAAGTATGCAGATCTGCTCTGAGAGGAGAAGTGGCAAGCAAACCACTCCAGACCGCGGACAGAGGGGAAAGGAGTTCAGGTGTGAGACCCAGGACCGGCCATGGCAAGGCAGTCTGGGCAGAAGGAAGCGTAAAAGAGCAGCGTGTGAGTGTCCCACAGACTCAGAGGCAACACCCTCAGAGGGACCCCAAACAGAGGTCACAACTAGGAAAAGCCCCTGGACTCAGGGGAGTTAGTTCCCTTTGCCAGGAGTCTCAGCGGGAACGTGGCACATGTGGAGGCGGCGACAGAGTGGACAGAGGAGGAAGGGCAACCATCTCTGCTGGTCAGCTGGCCTCCTTCGAGGACGCCTCTGTGTCGGCCATGTCTCCGTCCTGTCGGTCAGACATGGCACCGCTCCAGTGAGAGGGAGCCCTTGAGCATGCTCGTCGCAAGCACAAGTTCCTTGGCGCTGCCAGACGATGCGCCGTGTGCTCACGCTGTATCCTCACGCCTCAGGGCCGCTTCCTGGGGTTCACGGGGAGGATGGTTCACACTGGACAGCTCTGTCGGTGCAGCTCAGAGCCCTCGAACAATTGTCTCCTGGACTGGGGTGAAAACCAAACCTGTCTCCCAGGATCACTGCGGCCCCTCTCCTTCCCGTCTCCCCACCCCACCCAGAGCGTCTGCATTCTTCCGTGAACTGCCGGCACTGGGCCCTCGGCAGCTGCCCTCTCGGGTGCACTCCTCTTCCTCTCAGAGCTGCTGGCCCCAGGGCTGCTGACAGCTCAGAGTCATCCTGGTACTCGCAGCTGCCACCTCGCTCCACCTGGGCTCATTACATAACTCCTCAGCCACTCGTTCACCCGGGCAGGAGCTGCGTCTTTGCCGGTGCCTCCCCTGGGCCTACCACAGTGTGCTTCCCGAGCTGGGGCCTTCAGGAAGTGGGCAGCCCACCAGGGAAGGTGCTGAGTCAGCAGCAAGCGCCAGATTCCTCTCCACGCCTGTACACAGCGAAAGGATGGACGTGTTCTCCCCAAGGCCCCGCACCCTGAGTGGCCGAGGGCGAGGGGAGTCTCAAAGAGGCTGACATTCAGGTGGACGTTTCAGCTCAGGAAACTTTGGAGAAAAAGCACAGGGGCTTGAAAGAGCTGTGGGAACAGGAACAGCTCATGATTACATTTGCCTAAGCTCTTGGGGTTACCCAGACGAAGCTGAAGAGGAAACAGAGGCCGGGACACGGGTGTGTTGTCTGCCACACTGTGAAGTGTTTTTCCTTTGGTCCTGCAGCAGGAGCAAGGGATTCAAAAAGCAACCTGGATTTACCTTAAAAAAGAGAGAAATGGAAATACTATTCAACCCAGCAGTTCTGGGGCATCTGTCCAAAGAGTATGAAACCATCAGGCCCAAAACCCGCGAGTTCCGCAGGGCTCGCCGCAGCACTGTTCACAGTAGCAAGGACATGGGAACAGCCTAAATGTCCGTTGATGGACAGTTGGATAAAGAGCGTGCGGCATATCCACGCCATGGGGTATTATACAGCCCTGAGAAAAGATGAAATGCAGCCATTTTCAATAAAATGGCACGAGTTTGAGAGAACTGTGTGCAGCAAAGTCAGACAGGATGATAAAAACAAATACTGGACATTTACATGGCAATTTGATAACTAAAGCACTTTCAAAACCAGTGGAGCTGAACAAACATCCTGAGGGCTCTGAGGTTAAGATGGGGGAAGAAAGAAAGGGACACGGGGACATACATGATGGGGGGGGTGGATAAAACCTTTTCAAAAAATGTAAAAGAGAAAAAAAGAAAGAGTGAGACCTTGGAAACAGGATAGTAAATTGAGTTTGCTTTTAAGAAAGGGGACTTCTGCCCTAATAAGAGTGATGGAAGACCAGTGGGGCGATGAGGGTGGTCCCCGTTCTCAGGGAGGGGGTGAGCTCGCCCCCTGAGTGTGCTCAGTGGCCACCCTGGAGCCTTCCGGGGCCGCTGGGCACCCAGACCTCCAGAGCAGCCTCTGAACGCCCTGTAGTAAACACCCCAGCAGGCGGCGACTGCACAAATCTCCCCACTTCTCAGCACGTTTCCACCTTTTTGCTTCTCACAGTGGAAAAGCAGAAGACTAAGGGGAAAGGCAAGGATTTGCATTGGCGGTGAAGGCACCAGCCCTGGGTTGACAGGAGACCTATAAGCTCATGAGGGTGGTCATGACGGTAACAGTTTTTACAAAACTACTTTATACGCCCGAAGAGCTATCAAGTGGCAGTTACGGCGACTGCTTTGGGCTTCTGTTTTGTGCCTCGTGGGACGTTTGAGAAAGTCCTGATTTAGTAGCTGACCTAATAGTTACTGCTCTTAAAAATGTGTAACCTTGAACATAAGGCTCCATAGGCAGGGGCCCCTGGGGCCAAACACCCAGTTTGGGACAGTCGCAAGCCAAGAGCGGTTTCCACATTTTCAGTGGCGGTTTTCTCAGTGCCTCCCTAAAGTCTTTGATTTTGTCTCTGGGTTCTTAAAGCCGAAAACATGGACTACCTGACCTTTTACAGGAAAGCCTTGCCAGCCCCCGCTCTGGAAGTTGACGTAGCTGGCAGAGCAGACAGCATCTTTTCGCTGGGAAGTCTGAGTTCTCCCCAAGTTGCGTCGTCTGTTACTTGGGCCGCCCCCACTTTCTCTGCTGGCTGGTGATGCCCGTGCCGTTATTTACCGCAACCTAAACACAGCAGTGCAACTTCCCGGTAGGAATCTCTGTGAGTTCCCTTTTCCTCTAGAAGTGGGCTCCAGGGTGAAGCCGAGGCCAGCACAGCATGCCTGATGCACGCACGCCTCCAAGCCGTGAAGCGGGGGGCTGGGCCTTTGAACCCCTACTCCTCACATCCGGGCTCCCGGGTGTCTCGGGGGTGGTGAGCACTTCCTTTTCAGTAGCCAGTGGTTGGCCTGCAAGGAAAGACGGTGCTGCCCACCCCCTCCCCGGAGGCACCCACTGTCTGCACACACTGTCCCTCCCAGTTTGGCGGAGCTGCGTTCGCGTATGAGGTCAGCCTGTCCACGCGACACTTGTGGCTGTGGCAGTTGTTTTTCTCTTTAGTCACCTCATTGCTAGGTAACATCTAACATTTGTTCCGTGTGAGTCATAATCTGCCCTGCAGGTCATTAATCAAGTATTTTTCACATCATTTTAGTGGATGAAGCGTGCCCTCGGGTTCTCAGTGCTCTCAGAGCTGTGTGGGGATGGAGTGCACTCACTCCAGGTGCGCCGTCCAGTGAGTTTTAGTTTATGCAGAGTCACACAGCTGTCCCCATAGTCCACTTCAGAATGTTTTATGGCCTCAAAAGAAACCATCTCTTGGCAGTCCCCCCAACTTCTCCCAGCCTGGCCCTAGGCAACCACTCATCTGTGGTCCTCATAGATTTGCTTTTCTGGACTTCCACAGACGTGGCTCCTGTGCTGTCTGGGGCTGGTTCCTTCCACTTGCCTGTCCTCGAGCTTCACGCTGTGTGTTTGAGATGATGCGCCCCGCCTGGCAGGGGCCGTGAAGCCGGCGTCCGTCTCTGCCCTTTCACCCGCCGAGGTCTCTTACGGGGCTGCTCACTCCCCTCTGGCCTCGAACACACCACCATTCCCACTAACAGCCTCTCCACCCTCAGATTTGGTGCTGGGCCAGGCGCTCCCTGGGGAGTGTCGCAGCACTCAAAGCCTTGCTCTCCCTGAGCCCAGAGTGAAGGAGCAGTTACAGCAAAGTGCCATCAGCACCCTCCAGGAGACGCACCTCAGCCGGCACTGAGGACTGTGCCTGTACCTCCACCTGCACCCATGCACGTGTGCATGCGCCACAGGCGTCCCTCCCACATTGGCCAGGGGCCCCAGCTGGCAGCTCGTGGACAGCCTCTCAGCACTTTTCCCTTTCAGCTGTGCTCTTTCACTTCTCAGAGCAATTTCATTTAAAAACTGTTCTTGCTGCCTTGTCGACAAAGCAATCTAATCTTTTTGAGCTAGTTCTTTTATGACTTTTTTCTTTTGCAAGTGTGAGGTGTATCAGGTGTGGGATAAGGTACAGTGCTTGCTTGATAAAAATCTGCAAATGAAATGAAAATTAGGTGCAAGAATTTAAAGTGAAATCAGAGCTAAGCAGTTTACCTCCGTCTGCACCTCCTTGCAGAAACTGCTGTGAGGTCTCTGGTGCCTCTGTCGTTACCCTGCTGACCTTTCCTGGCAAAATCGGGAGCAGAAAGACAGGACCAACCGAAATCCCTCTCCAAGACTGACTCATTAAGTGACCTTGAGAAAATCATGTCTGCTTTCCCTTCCTGGTGTCTCCATGAGAACAGGAAATGTGGCACCACCTCTTGGTCTCCAAGAAAACACGATGATGGCGCTGACTTGCATGGCATTTGGAGAGAGAGGGGTCATCTCGGCCTTTTCATGATTTTCTTTTTATCACCTACGCATCAGTCATTAGACCCGTGATCAAATCTAGAACTGTGTCCTGAGGCAGGCCTGTTCTTCCCCGTGTGCTCCGTTAGCCAGGGGACAGGAGGAGCATCGTACCGCTGGTCATTTTGTGACATCCCCCCTCAACCGCCGTACCAAAAAAAAAAAAAAAAAAAGCCACCCTTAGAGGTTTTCAAAACCAGAAAACTGCAGTGGAGCCCCCTGAGCTTCTCAGGAAAAAGCCCAAGGTCGCCGCAAAAAGCCTTGAATGCCTGGACCACACCCCAGGTTTGGAGCTGGCAGCCCAAGGCTGGGTCAGAGCTGTGGTTTTGTGAATAAGGCAGCGGCGGCCCGGGAATTCCCAGAGTCGTGAGTCATGTTGGCCTGTCCGAGATTATAACACAAATGCGCGATACTGAGATTATAAAAAGTCATGCTGAGTGACAGACTGGCACGCACGTCGACCCCAGGGCCACAGGTTGCAGGCCTATATCACAGTGCAGAGAAGGCTGCCAGCTGAGGCCTATGGCACCTGGCTGCTCTGCCCCTGCCTTCCTTCTCCCCACTGTCCCCGTCAGTGCTCACAGAGCCCGCAGCTCAGCAGAGGACTCGCTCAGGCAGGTGGCGCCAGTACAGGAGCTTGTCAGTGGAGGGCACCTGGACCCTCCAGCCTGAGCAGCTCTGGCCTGTGGCCTTGGGCGCCTGCCGCAACAGCACAGGCCTCTCTCTGAGAGAAAACTGCTTGGCTTTCAAGACCTCTAGTAGATCAATTGGCCACTCATAGTTTCCATATCATCTCTGATCCAGCTTTTCACTTTACAGGTGAGGAAACCTAGACTCCATGTTTTATTCCCTGAAGTTGGCAGCTGGCCCGAGTTCTGTAGACCTTCAGCAGACAGGGGTAGGATGTGGATTGTCGAGAAGGAAGCCAGCTACAGAGAACACAAGAGCAGGGCCGGCACTGAGCAGTGGGGGCAGCGGGGAGAACGGCAGAGGGAACAGGAAAGAGCCTTGCGGGCCCCAGGCCACCTGAGAGGCACGGTGGGTGGAAAGAACATGCAGGGGAGAGTTAAGAAACAATCTGGCCTGGTGCAGGTCGGGGGGCCTTCAACAAAGGGCAGAATAAGCAAGAAGTGAGGCTGGAAGACAGACTCGAGGCCTCGTGGAGCAGCTCAGCAGCTGCAGCGCCGTCCGGGAGACGGTTGGAGGGGCCTCGGCGCGGCTGCCTCAGGACAGTCACCGTGAAGCCCCCTGCCCTTGGCGGAGGTCTACACCCCGGCGCGAGAGGGAGGGCAGAGTGAGGGGATGCGTCCATGTGGTGGAGGGGGGGCCTGGGTGGTGGGTGTGTGGTGACACAGCCGGGAGCCTGTGCCTCTGAGTCATGCAGGTTGTAAAACTGTCACCGCAATAAAAAAAAAAAAAACACAAGTTTAAAAGAAGCAAAAAGAACTTAGGCGTCACAACAAACAGAGCCTCGGGGTCTTCGGATTATGCCATGGGTGAGGGTTGAGGCTTGGGGACGCAGGAGGAGATAGGGGACAGGTCTTGGCGGGACAGGTCTCTGGATCACCTTTGTGGAAAGGTCCCGGGGAAGGGGGCTTTGTGGCTCTGAGGTGTACCTCCTGGGGTGGAGAGAGACGAGTCTAGGGGTCCCCAGCACAGCAACCAAAGCCCCGGGAAGAGTATGTGGACGCAAAGGACATCACTGGGAACCCAGAAGGAAAAGGAAATGGCCTGTTTTTGTACTGGTTAGAACACCAGACCATGAGCTTCTAGAAGGCAGGGGCATTGTCTATTCTCTTTCTGGCTGCGTTACTTGAGGCACCGAGAGGTGTGTTAGTAGACGTTGTGTAGATGATACGGTTGATTTTACCTTAGTTGAAGCGACTGGAACAATCTCGTCTTTCTGCCCCTGAACTCCACGGTAGGTTATTGAGGAGAGTGTTTTATTATTCAAATATTTAAGTATTTATACTAGTTAAACATTTATGAACTATTTAAAGTGAACTAATTTGTGCCCAATACAAAATGGAGTCATTGATGTCAAAGCACAAACCCACTCTGGGGACTTGAATTAATCGGACAGTGCCCGGTGGACATGCGGACATGGTGATGAGGGAAGAGCCCAGGAGGCGCCCGAGGGACTTCCCAGAACCTCACCTCAACAGCAGACACACTGACCCTGGGCAGGAAGATTACGGGAAGGTAGGAAGGCAGCCGGACACCAGGCTGGGCTCAGGCCACCTCCACACGCATCTGTTTGCTGGACACCCGCCAAGCGCCTGCTCCTCTCTCCTGGGGTGCGGGCCCGGCCCCACTGCACTCACCCCACAGGAGAGCCCAGAGCACCTCTGCGGGCGGGCAGCGCCCTCTGCTCGCACGTGGGTTCGTCCACAGTGACCGTGTTCGAGAGCCTTGGACTCACAGGCGCACTGAGGGGTGAAGGGACAGGCGGCTCGCTGTGCGGGTTCCCGTGCCCCCCACCCTGCCCTGATGATGAGGTCGGCAGGTTATTACTACGCACCGGTCACCACCCGTGTGTTGGCTTGATAAGCTGCAAATCGACGTCGTGGAAATTGAAGCACTGTGGTGTGTGGAACAATAATCCCACTCACGACCGTCATCCCCGCTGTAAATTGCCCATGTGAAGTGCCCGGGTATTTCCTGAGACTCTGGGTAGAACTTCCCAGGAGGCCGAGATGGGCCCAGAAGGACCCGAAGCTCCAGGCTGCTTGTAGGCAGCTTTGGCTGCCCCGTGTGTCACCAAGTAGCTTTTTTGGTAGGTGCCATGACGTGAACATTCTGGAAAACCTCAGCCTGAGGTGGAGTCAGTCATGCCCTGTGCAGGGGCAGGGGCCCCCCCAGTCTTCTTGCTCCTTCCTGTGCAGCCCCCAGACTGTCCCAGCAGCCACAGACGGAGCAGGGGAGGTGACCCCGCTGTCTGCTCTGCACCTCAAAACCCAGACACTGATAAGCGCTTTCCGTTCACTGAGAAGATGCATTTTTTTCCCACAGTGACCGACCCTTTTTTTTTTTTTTCAATAAAATGAAGATGCTTTCGAAAAGAGCGTTAACTGGAAGCCAGAAGATCTCCAAACTATTACAATGAAAGGAAAAAAACACCAAGACATATGATAGTAAAACTATCGAGAATTCAAGACAAGGAAAATATATTGAAAATGATGAGGACAAAGAAACAAATAACCTACAAAGGAAACCCAATCAGGCTGACATCAGATTTCTCTGAAGAAACATTAAAAGCAAGAAGAGAATGG